>JAOVYX010019391.1:0-18582 GCA_035668315.1 Drosera spatulata | reverse complement strand
CATACCAAATCACACATCAATAACAAATCCAACGTTCCTCATCTCCACATCACACATCAACAGCACCAACAACAAGATCGCATCCCAAATCGCATTAACAGCACCAACACCAAATACCTAATTCTCAACTAATCCCCATCGCTTAGTTTTTCTCGGCCGTATGGCATATAGTTTCAGACCAAAATTAATTCAAATGTATGTGTATTATTCTACATCTATCATGACAAATCTGACACAACATGCAATCAACCACAACCAAAATCAATTCAACCCAACAGACAATCAATCACAATCAATCATAATTAACACCATAAAAGCAAACTGTGACGGAACAAAAAAATACCGACTGGACGAGGAAGGAGCGGGGCGGAAGCTAGGCGACAGTGGGGCGACAGCGAGGCGACGGGGCGGCCGAACGGCAGGCAGGGCGATAGCGGCGGCTGGGCTGGGGGCTGGCCTGTCACAGCTAACCGAGGCGGCATAGGCGAGGTGACGTACGCGAGACGGCATGGGCGAGGCAGCGTGGGCGGAGGCGTGGGCTTGGGCGTGGGTATGGGCTGGGCGTGCGACGGGCAGCGGCGAGGGCGGTGGGCGCTGGCGAGGGAGGCAAGGCGTGCGGCGTGGGCGAAGGCGACGACGTTGGCGGCAACGGAGAAGGTGACGGCGAAGAGGACGGAGGAGAGAAGGGAGAAGGTGACGGCGGGCAAGGTTTTATATATAAAATTTAGTGATGGATTCCTTCACTAATTAGGTTTGAAAATGTTTTGCGACGGAATCCGTCGCTAACTCTTACAAAAAAAACTTAATTAATATTAACGACGGAATTCTGTCGCTAACTCTGAACTAAAAAATTCATTAATATTAGCGACGGATTTCCGTCGCTAAAATGATCTACAAACCAAATTAACGACGGAATTCCGTCGTTAATAGTCTACTTTTTAAATTTTTCCCATTTTCTTTTTATGTTTTTTTATATTGTTTACTTTTTTTTCATAATTACTTTCTCTTTAATTTTATGAGTACATCGTTTACAATACGTGATACATTTAACATCAATATCATGTGCAATATCTTATATGTTTCAAGTTTTGTTACATATATAATTTGAACATATTATTACGAGTTTTTAACACTCTGTACTTCCTTCACTAAAATTTTATGAAATACAACAGCTTATCATAAGTTAATATTTCTACTAGTACGAAATCCAAAAATATTTACAATTTGTAAAATTATAACTTATAAGATCATCATTTAATTATCGAATAAATTTTTTACGACGGATTCCGTAGCTAATTTTTGATATCATGGATTTAGCGACGGAATCCGTGGCTAACTAATGTATTTGTAAATTTATTTTTAGTTATTAGCGACGTATCCGTCGCTAAATCTATGATATCAAAAATTTTTCATGCAAAAAATTTCTAAGGCAAAATTAATAAATTTATGATGGATCCGTAACTAAATATGTTTAGCGACGGAATCCGTAGCTAAGTAATGTATTTGTAAATTTATTTTTAATTATTAGCGACGGATCCGTCGATAAATCTATGATATCAAAAATTTTTCATGCAAAAAAATTCTAAGGCAAAATTAATAAATTTGTGACGGATCAGTATGTTTAGCGACGGATTCCATCGCTAAACATTGTATTTGTAAATTTTTTTTTAATTATTAGCGACGGATCCGTTGCTAAATCTATGATATCAAAAAATTTTCATGCAAAAAATTTCTAAGGAAAAATTAATAAATTTGTGACGGATTCGTAGTTAAATTTGTCGCTAAGTAATGCATTTGTAAATCCGTAGCTATAATTTTCCGTAACTAAATTGTAATTTTTTTTGTAGTGTATGTCGGTAAGGACGCACTCGATTCAAAATAAGATCAAACAACAGTGACATTTAGTATATGATATACTTCCAGTAATATAAATCAAAATATTATCAGCTTAGTTACTTATTATCCAAAATAAACCTAAACTGATACATTATTCCAAAAGAAGATTTAACAAGTTATATGCATGCAAATCTCGCAATATGTCCCTCCAGAAGTAATTGGAGGCATATCTGCAAATGAAGCATGTAACCTGTAAGTAAAAGAAGCTCAGTAACCTAAAGTATATGAATTTCATTTACATGGGACTTCCGCTAACGGTTATGACAACCGTCGAAATTTCCTAAATTTTTTTTTATATTATAATAGAAAGATTTGAGTGGCATATCAAGCAATACCGTTATATAGCATTTCATATGTCTTCATATGTCTTCATATCTCTTTTAAGTGTCTTTCATTTACGTTTATTTATAGATTTATGACTAACTTGACAAACACACTTCGATATATATGAAAGACTCAGACTTCAATGAAAAGATATCAATCGTCGATCGGACAAGTCTATCCGAAACGTACATTCATTTTCTTTCCAATCCGCATCGTCCATGCACTTATTTATTCAATATGACTCGCAATATCAGCATTAAGAAGGACCTTCCTGTAGAGAGTCTCCTGTGACACCCAACACAAACGACCTTATTGTCGCTGCATGTAGGTGAAGGGAACGAGTATAAAGGAAAATGTACATGCATACATGCCATACCCTCCCTAACTAGTCCCAACTTATTCGTCACGATAACTCCAAGGAAAACAAACTCAGAGTTTAAAGATTGTTACAAATGTCCACAAGGCTTCCAACAACCAAACAATGATCCACTCTGATCCAAGATGGGGCTCACATTACTCGACCTTCACAACTTCAAGGACACGTGTATTATTTGATTCATTTTTCATTAGTTCACATCATAAAGATAATGCAATCAACCTCTACGTTTTCGTGTCCTTTTTATTTAAGCATTTAAGGGTCGTTTCATTTTTTTTTTCCTGATAGGGTACTAATAGTCATGGTCTACATTCTAGTACCCATTTCAAACATAACACAAGATAATCACACAAACAATCATCCCTGATCTCGATCCCAATGTCAAGTCTTGTTATTTATAACCCGACCCCGATAGAATATTTAGTACCCTTTTATACATAAATCTCGTGATTAAGTATAATTCATCGCATCACCACACCAAACATACGTACAAACAACGCAATACACCCATGGCATTCTGGGAACATGGATAACATTAATACACCACCCCATTACCTAATAAGATGCATCCAACACATAACACGCACTGAACCCTAATCACTTCTTAACGCTCTTAACTCACCAAACAAGTAACCAAGCACATCCTTGTCCTCCTAGCGGTACTCTTCTCATCACCACCACCACCGACATCATAATATACACAACTCAATCGTAAGATGAATCGAGAAGGGGATAGGTTAGCTTTGAGTGTGTAAAACCCTAGATCGTCGTAAGGTCCGAGAAACTCTAGAAACCCTAGCAACTTGAGACACCCTAGACTAAAACCATTGTCCCGACGTCCTGTCACCTTCTTGATCCTGCTGGTGGCCAGAACTTTCGTCGGAGACGTTGGTGGTTCACCTTGTTTCATGGTGGTTTGTGGAACTAGGGGATTCGAAGTGGGGAGCTACTAGAACTATTGACGGGGGTTTCTAGCATGGTGAGGGGAAGAATCTATGGTGGTCCATGACCTCATATGGCAACCTCGCCGCGGTGGTTGAGAGAAGGTCAATGGTGGTGTCGTGGGGGAGAGAAGGACTGTGCGATCGGCTGTTCGTCTAATGCGGTCATCGTGGCTGGTTTGGGGCTACTCTGGTGACAACGACGGTGATCAGATGGTAGCGTAGTTCAGGTGGTGGCCATGGTAATGGTGTTGTGTGACGAGGTGGGTGATGTTCGTGATGGTGACAATGCCGAGTGATGTCTAGGGTGGCTGTGATGGAGAAGAGGGAATGAGATGATGATGGCGAGGTGTTTGTGAGGTTTTGGTTTGCTACGTGAGAGAGAGTTGAGAACATGAGGAAGAGTGATGGAGGGAAGAGAGGGGTTCGGGTTTGGTTCTGGATTTTTTGAAGAAGAAGGTGGAGTAGGAGAGAAATGAGTAAAGAGCGAGGGAAAAAAAAGGGATCAATGATGAAAAAGGAAAAGTGATAGGCATGTGTAATGATACAAAGGAAAGCGTGCGGGGAAAAAGAAAATGGCACATGATAGTCGGTACACACAATCCAAGTCAAAATCTTATTAATTTCTCCTTCTTAAAATTTTCGTCAGATTATTATTTATTCAATTTTTATAATATTAATTTTTCGATAATTAGTTCGTATCGATTAAATTATTCAAAAAACAATAATATCATATCCCATTTAATAATCCAAAATTTCAGGGATTTAAAGCGTTAACCCTAACACGCAATATTTTTAACGTTATAATGTTATAACGTTACTCGTTCGTTATATTTATTTGCACGTTCGTTATGTACGTACTTTGCGTATATTTAAATAGCAAAATTTTTGTGATATTATACTTGACAACTTATTTGTCAATGGGGTGTAGGTGTTTTTTTTCATTTTGGTTGTCAAATTTACAAATGGCATTGCAAATGACAATGAGGTGGAGTTGCTCTACTATGAAAACGTTGCTTATATTTTGGGACGACCCAAAATGGAAAGTGCTATAAATAATATGGGACGATGGGAGTAAAAAGTATGAGTGTTTTGATTTTTTTTTTTTAAGAAAAAAATTTCTAAACATGAATGTGTTGTAATTTTTATGGAACGTCCAAAAAATAAAAATGTTGCACTTTTTATGGGACGGAGAGAGTAATTCATTACTCGTGGTAGAGTTCTTGAAGTTATTGGAGTGAGTTTCCAACCCAACTGAATCCAACCCTTTATGACCCTCCTAACTAGTCATCCCCTCATCACCATTCGAGATGAACTGTGATAACGACGATGACCACTTTAAAGCCCTTAATCCAGCCACAAAGACGTTGTTCTCATTGAATTCTTGAAGAGCTTTCCGGAGAGTGAAAGGGATTTTCAAACATTATGGATTAAGAGTTCAACTTACTAGAATATGTGAGGATGCATATATGTATTTTCAAACAATGACAAATAAGTTGGGTTTTGGTGTGTGTGAAAGCGGATCAATGAATTTGTCTGAAAAAAATATATGATACAATAGTCGATGCACAAAAATTATTCGAAGAAATATTTAAGATAAATATGATCATATGGAGTGTGACGATTGGGGTTGTGTGAGTAATGGTCTGAAAAGATCGAGAGAAAGAACTATGCACAACATGAGAATCTACATAAGAAACCCGAGTATCGAAAAAAAAACCATAACACTAGCAGAAACTCTGATAACAAACCACTATGTAAAGAAAAAATTACATAACATATCAGATTTATTACATGGGTTATATATATATACCCAAAAGAAAAAAAAGATAAAAACCCTAAAAAGCTATCAACTCGGCACGGCCCATATGGTTCGTGCTTAGTAACTTTGACCTGACAAGACGCACGGTCGTGTGCCTTGTGCGTGGCCTCCCCATGCCGTACTAAGTGCCTCTAGAAGGTCCCTCAAGCATGGTAATACGCTATATGCACAGCCCACGCTTAACACCTTCGACTTTTTACTTCTTTATATCGTTTTCTTCGCTTAACAGAGACTTGAGTAAACTGCTGAGTGCAGCAGTGCGTGAGACTTGAACTGGAAATCTGTCGTGTCACTGTGACTTTGTCTCAGTTCATTTGGTATCGTTTGGGTTTGGTTTTGTTGGTTGTCTAGTGATCTGGTTTGTTGGTTGTAGAGATAAATTTATTCTCTTAACTGGTGTGTTGATTCCAGAGTAGTGAAATGTATGATCTAATGATCAAACCTTTCTTCTTTTCTTCCTCTCATGCATCCTCTGGGAAGGGGGCTGACACGTTATTGAGCTTCCATAACTCACGATAATTTTCTTATTTTCTTCTTCTTTCTTCCTTTTACAGAAGCAATGGATTATTGTGAGATGTGATACATAACAAGGATGCATGCTCGTAACACAAACCTAGAGAAGTATTAAACTGATAGTTTACTTTGAGATCGGTGTGATGTAATCAAAGAGACTCTGAATCATAAGATTGAACGGTATGAGGAAAGGTGAAAGGCTTCTAGTGATGTTGGTTCTATTTTATTCTTATGTGTGAGGCAGGATATGATAGTATGTCTGGTTGGGACAGTAGTCCCCAACGACAGTAATGTCACATTCCTATGAAAAGGTCAGAAAAATCGGGACGTTACAACATCTATCGGGAACATGAAGTACTCGAGAAGCTCAATACAATTTTATTTGTCGCTATCAAAGGAAGGTGACTGATACAATGTTGACATGTATGTGATCGATGCACACAAAGTTTATGATGTGCTCTATGCATTTGAGATATGATCTCAGGAACAATGATCTATATCTCATAAATCACATATTGAGTTTTATGAAATGTCCTATATAAATGTGTAACGTCCTAAATTTTCCATAACATATTAACACATAATAATACAACGTGACAGTCGCTGAGTCCCAACACCCTATTTAGGTAAAAATTACTTAACCGATTTACGCACAGAAATAAATAAAATCCACTTAGACATAAACCAATAATATTATCAAATATAACGAAAATTTCTCATTTATTACATATTCTACTTAGTTCATAAATTAAAATACAGAAGATGCATAATGGCACCATAACCTATATCACATTCCCGTCGTCTCTAGCTTCTGAAAACACAGAGAAGAGAAAAATACAGAAAAATAGTAATCGTAAACCATATGAGCACAATAATGTGTCGGTCCCCTTATCAGGGGTTACATGAGAGAAGAAGAAAAGAAAAAAAAAAAAAGGGAAACGACCACTTAGACCCTTTATTCCAGCACTGTGAAACTTATTATACTAATTCGACGATCACAATTATCATCTTAAAAATACAACGAAGATAGAAAATAGATATCCTCCGTATTATAATTGTGCCATTGGTTAGACTTATTCAATTTCAACTTATCAAACTTTATTTAACTTTAGTAAAATAATATGCATTGGAATCTATGAACGTAGTCGTCACTAAATTTGGCTAACGTAAAATACTGACTACAACTGTTGTGTGTCGTGATAAGATGATGTGTGTGTTTGTGTTATGCCTTGATTGTTGGTATAAGAGGATGAGTGAGTGAAATGTGTGTAAATCCATAATTGGTGAGATAACTTCATGGTATAAAACATAAAGAACGTTGTGTATGTCCTATGTGTTACACATTGACTTGGTGGTGACATTCTTTTATCGACCTTATGAGGTCATTTTGATATGAGGGAAACTCACTGCAGGAGACCTTGAGCTCCGGTTTAGCTGATCCTCTTTCGCGGATGTCCCTTTTACTAAAGCTGAATAAAATTTGATAAGTTGAAATTGAATAAGTCTCGTCAATGGCACAATTATAACACAGAGGATATCAATTGACTGTCTCTAATGTGTTTTTGATATGATAATTGGGAATGTCGAATTGATAAGATAAGTTTCAGAGTGCTGGAACAAAAGACCTAAGTGATGATTTCTCTTTTCTTTTCTTATCTTCTTCTCTCGTGTAACCCCTGAAAAGGGGGCCGACACGTTATTGAGCTCATATGCCTCACAGTTACTATTTCGACCTTGGATCATCTTGGATTCATAAGTATTTTTCATTTGAAACGGCCACACTTCACATTTATATAGGTGACCTCCTACGTGTCTCTGTATCATGTGGAGTCATTAAAAACCTTTGCTTATCCTACACCCTACACTGCACTTTGTGTCATGAAATGAGTAAAAGACTTCTCTTTCAAAGTGCTCTTTAGAACCTTGATAACTTCGTTGTCCCATTGCACCTGGGATCTCCAGTCATATTTATTGGGTGTCCATTATTTCGGTTCTGACATGATACTTAGCTGATAGAAATTCATTCCATACAATAATGCGAAAGCTATTAAGTTACATCGTTTGATGACCTGACTAGATCATACTATATGTTACATAACCAAAAGTCACAAGTACATTACATTATTTCTCAAAATACAAAAGGCATCTAACATCTTCCATGGTCTTCCTGTAACTTACCTGCAAACAGAATACATAACCCGTGCGTATAAAACTCAGTAACCTAGAGTATATGTCTCACATTTGCAGGGTATTCCCCCGACTATGGCGAATCGATGAGTACCAGTAAAATATTTATATTTCTATATTTAGTAGAAAATATGTACGTCATATTATATATGTGTGTTTATATGAATTCATGTCTCTTGCGTTCATTGTTATTATTATGGGCCCATGACTTGAGAGATTTCAATGGACTCAGATTACAAGACACGTAGCCGTCAGTCGGGTTACAAGAATCCGTCGATTCGATGCGTACCTGCATGGATTGTACGCCTGCCTTATACTTTTACGAAAAAAATGTGCTTTCAATGGGCTCGTCGTCTCGCATTGGGATAGTTTTTGGCCTCTCTCAGAGAGTCACCAGTGGCCCTGCCACATCCGGCCTCAATGTCGCTGCATGAATGCTAAGAGGATGGGGGCTACCCAATGCTCCCTAGTTAGTTTCAGTTCACCCGTGACGATGACTCAAAGAGTTTGGCTAGAATTCAGTCCTTAGGACTTTCACTTGACATTCGATAGATTCCAAGAAGGGACACCAAGTGCGACCTTCTTTCCAACAGTTTCAGCAAAGGGAGATGATAGTAGGGTCGAGCTCAATCTCCAAAACACTTTCAAGAGAGTATGATAGATAATTTGACAGTCCATGACATTCGTACAATGTTCAGCTTTTATATTTGAACATGCGTTCATTGTTGGTTTGTATTTCGTTCATTCGTATCGCCAGACAATGTAATTCCCAACCTGTTCTAGTACTTCCTTTAGCATATGCTATGATGAGATTATTTGATATCATTCATGCATTTCAATCACTGGTACTTATATTTACAAACATAATAGTTTATTTGAAAAGTATAATTCTGCATACACATGAATATACTGTTTATTTATAGAGCATTATTCTGTATGATTTGATTTGTCATAATCCCAGCAATGTCCCCACATTAAACATGTCAGACAGTATCCCGATCCCGAATACAGCGTTGCATGGCCATATATTTACGTTTAATATCTCATTTTTATTCGTAAGGATTATATGTCACATATATACTTTTAGATTTAACAACAATAAACAGAAAGAAGAAAGCACAAAGCACAAAGCAGAAAACAGAAAGGAGAAAACAGAAAGCAGAAAGCAGAAAGCAGGAAGCAGGAGGTAGATAGCAGGAAGCATGAAGCCATAGCTCGCATACGAACAGAAATCCAGATCATAACGAATATAATCGTCTTGGTTCGGGTTAGGTTACCTGTGATCGTGTTCTTTTCTTCTTGGCTTGATCTCGTTGTTGTCCTTCTCCCTGGCACATCAAACCTTCCTCCCACGCCCTGCGTGCTATCCAGAGGTGAATGGTGATGATGATTGCGAATGGAAGATGATGTGTGTTGATGTGTTTGGCTTGCTGTGATGAGTGCAGGATGGTGTTGGCTGGTCGGGGTGATCTGGTGCTGCGTTAGTAGCTGGCTGTGGTTGAGTGTGGTGGTTTGATGATGCTGAAGGTTTGCTTCTCAACGAAGAAGGAATGAAGGAGAGGAAGGGTGTGTTCGAGGGAGAGAGTGCAGGAGGCAAAGGGATGATGTTGGCTGTGATTGTGTTGGTTGATTAAATGACGGTGATTGTGGTGGCCGGTGACAGAGCTCATGGTGGGTGGCAAAATGGTGCCGTGCGCGAGCACGAAGTTGGCACCAAAATGGAGCCGCAAAGCTGAGGAATGGAATTGGCAGGATTTGGCGGTGAGTTGATTTATTTAAATACGTTTTCTCGTTTTGTTTTTGTCAATATATTTTTATTCGTATTTCGTTCGATTATTTTATTGAAAAATATATCCATAATTAGATAAAATTATTTCTAACTTAATGACGTTCTTTTTGATGAAAATATCGAATGTTTTTGGGATTATATTTTATTAGCCCAAATAAGAATATTATAGCGTTATAACATTACGTTATAACGTTATGCATACGTTATATTTAATACGTTCATTTACTAAACACATATGTTACATCGTTGTGATGTTATGTTTAACGTTACGTATTCGTTAAATTATTTATAGGTTCATAACATTTCGTTAATAACGTTACGCGTTCAATATCATTATTCGTACGTTATCAAATATATAGATAACATTACGTTTAACGTTATATCTTTTCGTACATTATTTAATATTCGAAAATTTATTTATTTAAAATATCAAAAAATTTCTGAGGTATTACAAATACCAAACAACCCCTTAAATATTACACATATGGTTTTTATCGATGTATGGCTGCTTAATGTATTATAAAGACACCATAATTATCGACTATCGATCATATAATTCAATATAAGACGTCTATTTTTAATACTGATTTTGGATTTCAGAGTTTCGAACACCCATGCCAAACAACCCCTGAATATTACACATACTGCCAAGGTTCATTTACAAAACATAGTGGACAGTTCGCTCAACTGCAAACTTTCTTTCACAAAACAGAGTTACGACTATCACTCACAGCTGCGACCTCTCATACGTTTCAAGCACAGGAAGCGCTTTTGCATTCTTCTCTGCTGGAGTCGTCTTCATTCCTCGGCTAAGTTTTATCAGAGGAGCTCTATACTTCCGAATCGTCTCCACATTCAATATATTACACGAACATACTCGCTCCTGCCACCAACGCCACAGTTCCATGGTTACAGCCTTTGTTTCATTATAAGACTGGCTACAAGTACCAGCTAGGATTCAAAAGACCAATGTCGAGTGCGCAGCATGATGCCCCTCGTGTCTCGGTCCCCAACTTAAGTTTGTGCGCACACCGTATTGATCAACGTCAGAATTATACGGCGGCAAAACACCACTGCCATTTCAGGAATTCTTTCCGAGATTCAGCTTTTGACAATTATCACAAGGATTAGGACCATCTCTGCATGATTTTCTCTCCAAATCTTCTCCAAAATGTTTAAGTAGCATTTGCCTCCTGCAAGCATCCTACAAACAATCGAGAAATCGGATTAATCATCAGGCATGTGCAACAAAAGCAACGGAAAAAAACAAAGAACAATTATGAAGATGCAAAACCTTGAGTTCACAATATTGTTGCATAAGCTGAGCTTGCTCCATCGACTTCTTAATGCTTGCACCAGTTGAGCCTTGTGCATTGCGTAGCATGCACACTACTCGACTGAAATCCTTCCTCTGGTAAAGAGCGATGCAAACTGCAGGAAGGTTATCTCTACCAGCCCTTCCTGACTCTTGATAGTAACTCTCAATGGATTTGGACATCGTGTTGTGAATAACGAATCGCTGAATATAAACATAGAAGCCAAATATTGATTTGTCACATAAAGAAGCAGTGAAGGAAGCATTTGAAGAGGAACATAAACTTATCAAAAAGCTATCACAAAAGTGAAATATTTCATTTTTTTCCTATTGCAACTAAGTTGGCTGCATTCGATAAGAGCCCCAACTTCCGTTGTATTACTATGGAAATCAAGATTCTAGAGAACAGATCAGCGAATGCCAATTAGTGTTTGTTCAATCAAAATTCACATTCTAGGCTACTGAATTGCTAGTATCTGGACCATACTCTATAAAAGAGGCATATAGAGCACAATATAGGACGATTAAGAAAGAAAAAGGAACCGTTACTTACAACATCTGGCTTGTTTATTCCCATTCCAAAGGCGATCGTAGCACACACAATTTGAACTTCTCCTGTATGCCACTTCTGTTGCACAGAAACCCTTTGCCGAGCTGCTAAACCGGCATGGTAGTGCACTGTTTTCAACTTGCAATTTTTGTTCAAGAAACCTGATACTTCCGCACATTCATTCTTCGACAGACAATAAATGATTCCACAGGAACCCTTGAAACGTTCCTTTATAAGATTTCCTAGCTGCTTCAGTGGTTCTTTGCTCTTGCCAATCACTTCATACTTCAAGTTAGGTCTGTCAAAGCTCGTCTCCAAGATGAGAGCGCCTGGTATTCTCAAAGCATCCAAGATGTCCTGCAACGACCGCTCGAAATTTAGAAAAAAACGGTGACCAATAGGAGAAGCAGGAATGGTCTTTTTTTACCTTCCTGACTGGCTGTGTTGCTGTTGCGGTTAATGCCATCACAGGAACAAATGGGAAGTTTAGCTTGAGGCATCCGAGTCCTCGGTAATCTGGCCGAAAGTCATGGCCCCACTGACTGAAAGGAATAGAGGAAAAAGTTCAGAATATTTAGCCGCCTTTATGCCGAGATATGTATGGATCGTATGAGGTGGTAAAGTCTGGTATTGTAAGAGAATGCTAACAAAAAGTTAAAAATTAAAAATAACTAGTCAAGATGACCGAATCTGACATTTTCTTTTTTCTTTTTTTTTTGATTTAGACAATCTTTTTTTTTAAAATCAGGTTGATAAGGAACTTTTTGCATAAGATCAATCCAATAAACAAGTTTCTTCAGGAATAAGTACCTCACGCAGTGCGCTTCATCGACAACGAATCCTGCTAGTTGTCCCTGTCGTTCTAGAAGAGGTTAGTCAAGCCCTCTGATGCCAGAACTTTGCCAAATTAATGGCAAAATCCTAAAGATAAGAAAAGAAATCCAAGATTGTGGAGTTTGTACCTTGCGGTGCAGCCATTTTAGAGTATCAAGGAATGCTGGATTTCCAACTACTCTCTCAGGAGTCACGTACAAGAGTTTGCATGAGGGCTTATCTTTCCTGGAATCAACAAAAGTTCCACTTCTCTAGTTAACTTTAGCTAGAATTGAATAGAAAAAAAAGCGTTTTATATTTGAATATTATTACTGTGACAAGAACCAGACTGGTCATCATGGCTCATTATTACTGCTAACATATCATTTGCTTCCCAGTGTAGCCATTTCCTTCTGTTACGCCTAGGAGAGCGTAGATGTATCGCTCCACATTCATGCTCTGAAAGCTAATCTTCCTTGAATACGGAACAAATAGAAGTGGTTTACCTTAGCTCTTGGATGATAGCAGCTGCTTGGGAAGCACTCTGTTGAGAATTTAGAAACGTTGCAGGTATTCCATACTGCAGATTCAGGGTCATTATCTGGTCCTGGATGAGAGAAAGCAGTGGGGATATAACGACTGTAACACCAGGTTGAATGGTAGCTGGAAGCTGAAAAGAAGATTTTACTCTCGGTCAGTGGTGTGACCGCTAAGGGGCAGTTGATTCAGCATTTGTGCATGATCAAGCCTAAGATCCCAGCTGGGTAAGGGCAAATTTAGATCAATCCACTCACAGAAATTCTAAGAATGAAAAGTAGCAACGGAATGATAGGTTCTTTTAAGATTCTGATTTGATGTCGATAGACTAAGCAAAGAACTAGATTTATGTATATATTGGCAGCATAGTTTGCAAGTAATCTCTTAAATAGCCACATTTTATCACAGAATTTACTTAAAAATTACAGTTAAAAAACTAACCTGGTAGCACAAACTTTTGCCACCTCCAGTTGGCATCAGAATAAAGCTGTCGCGCTTTGCCACAAATGATTTGCACGCCTGATGCTGCAGGTGGCGGAACGAACGATGACCAAATATGACAACATTTGCCAACTCAATGTTATCCAACACCTGCAACTCTTCATAACTTAACGTCCCATTCTCTTCAGAAGATGTACGTGCCCTCTTCTTACAGACAGATGGAGGTCTGGCTTCAGTGACAATGCTTCTACGACTCTTCGCAAATCAAACCATTAGAGTAAGAAGGTGATGGGAGTTACAAAGGGAATACAAAAACAATCAATGGTACATTTAACATTCAGGAAAAGGGGACTGCAAAGTCCAGTTCAGTGACGTCATATTCGAGTCTACTAAATATTTTTAGTACAATTTCAAGACAGGATGATGTGGGTAAAGATTTTTATAACAGATAAACATACAGCAGATGTAGAAACCGTTGCGTGGATTTCCTTCAATATCTCAAAGTCTGAATCTTCATTGTCGCTAGAACAATCAACAATTGGTACGTTGTGATTTTTCCAACTTGCACGTGAACCTTCCGTCATATTAACACCTGGTGTTGAACTACTATCATCCACTCTGTTTTTTAGGATGTCACTTTCAAATATGCTACTCAAAGTACCACATGCTTGAGTTTCTATTGCTTGTATGTCATCCCACTCTTCGGAATCTTCCATAGACTCGGCCAACATTGCAATAAAATCATCACCACAATGCTCCACAGAGATAAAATCCTTTCCATCATCTCCTGTTGCAATGGTATACTATATTTGAAATGAAACGTTTTGTAATCATATGATATTACAAGCATATAGATGATAGACCATAAGATAATGTGCAGAAAATCATGCAGAGTTCACCTATGAATATGATATACTCCACATATTTTGACACTAGCAGATACTTAACGTATATTCTCAAACGAATCAAAAATTAGCTAAATCCGAACAAACCTGAGCTTCCAAACCAGCGATCAACCCCATTGGTATTTCAGGTTGCTTCAGGTCATTACTGGAGAACGCCCTGTAGAGTCCAACTACTGTAGTTCATAGAGAACTACACGCATACAGGTCAAAGGGAGCTAGTACTGGTCCATCTATATGTCTGGATCTACTACAATTAGTGCATGTGGCATTCAGTCTCTAGAGAGCAAATGCAATTGCTTCACTTCTCTATTAAGGTAAATAACATCCAAGAGCCTAAGCTATTGATTACACTCGATTTTTGGGGACTAAACAAATACTACTAGCTTGTATCAAGTCCTCGTGGCTCCACGTATATATATTAGCCAATAATAACATTCATCACTTCTGAAACTTGGCATGTAGAAATACCTGCTTACACGAGAAAGCCATCACTCTGATCTGTCACAAGTCCCTTCAAACACATGTACAAGAGAAAGCTCCAAAAAAAAACTCCTATGCTTCTCACGGACTTTATCTTTCCATTTATAGCAAAGGAAAGAGGAGAAACTACTTCCCCGATTCGTGGCTTAGTGGGCAAGATCATGGTTGATCTCAAGGCTATTTTTAGAAAAACCAATCCCATTACTGATCATGCATGCAGAGTAGACTTAGTCCAATCTGTTAGACATGCAGCGAAATACTCTCATTGCCTTTGGCTAGACAATGGCTAATGCTAGGAACTATTCTTAGATCGTCCCCTGATCACTATTTGATGTTTGCTATTGATCCTCGGAATGGAAAAAACTAGACATATAAACAGAAAACTAATACTAACAAAAACTAAGAAAATTAACGTTTTAAGTAAATGAGAAAGAGGATTTCGCATATCATGCCTACGACAAATGGAAATCAGAAATATAGTCATCTGCTTTTGTCATCATTTTTTCTAAACATAAAGTCAAAAAACAGTAAAACATCGTTTTTTTTTATAAAATCATAGAGAGACGGTTTCCTTGGACACTCGACGAGTATCAAATTATTGACCACATGGTTGGGGACAAGTTTCTTGCCACTGAGCCAACCTTCCTCGACATATTACACCCATGTGCAATACATTAAAAAACGTCCTTAATATCGTCATAAGCAACGTTTCGAGTATTAATGGTTGTATACCTCAAAACGTTCATTCAATTTCTCAATCCACACCAAATCACAACACCTAACCACAACACCTAATCCAATCCACACCAAATCACAACACCTAATCCAGTCCAATCTAATCCAACTCCTTCCCGCTATAACAATCATTCAATTTCTCAAATCCACCGACATAGAAACAAACAATCCATCACAAAACAACATCAACGAATTAGGGTTTTTTCATCTACGAATCGGGACATTACCATAGAGATCGATGAGACGATCCAAGCATCGTCGAGCTGATTGGTCGTCGAAGCCGAATTCGAGCGCCAAGCTCACCAGCCGAGTCTTCTCCATCTCGAATTCCTCCTCTTCCTCCTCGATCTCTGCCATTTTTTCGTCCTTGCTCGAGAGAAATTCAAAACCCTAGCTGCGATTTCTTGATATATTGTGTGTTTCATCGATTTCCCGCGCTTTTTTACGGTGTGATACGACGCCGTTTGTGATATGAAATGGTTTCTGAGTTTCTCTACTGTGGATAACAAAAGTTGGGTTGTGTATGGCTGTTCTTTAGTCCGAAGAAGGTTGAATTATAATATTGTGCGGTATTGTCTAACCTCATTATATGTCACAAGATGACATGTGTTAAAAATATTAAACTCATGTCGAATTTTAGATAAAATCTCATATTTATTTCTAAAATCAATTGTCAATAACAGAAGAGGTCCATGATTTATTTATATTGCTGTACGTTTTATCAAACTTTGAAGTCGGTTTACTATCTCTAATACGCCCTCTCACGCGAATGTCTTTTTTGAATTTGAAGCGTGACGTGGAGCATGTATAACGGTTAGTCCAACACGTGTGGGTTTGGCTCTGATACCATGTAGAAACATGAGATTCATTCCTAAAATCAATTGACAATAGGAAGACAGACCCATGATTTATTTATATTGCTACAGACTTTATCCAAATTTTAATGTGATTTTGTAATACCCCGAAATTTTTTGATATTTTAAATAAATATTTTTACATATTTTCACATGTTAGATAACGTACGATCGAATATAACGTTATGACGAACGTTATATATTTAAACATATGAGTAAAAATAACGAGCGCGTAATGTCTTAACTTAACGTTGCGAACGTACGAATAACATAACGAATACGCATCGTTAAACATAACGTTATAACGATGGAAAAATATGTTTAATAAACGCACGTATTAAATATAACGTACGTGTAAAATTATAACGTTATAATATTCGTATTGGGCTAATAAAATGCGATCCCGGATATATGTAAAATTTTCAACAAAACAAACGCCATTAAGTTAGAAATAATTTTGTCTAATTACGAGTATATTTTTAACGAAATGATGTAACGAAATATGGATCAAAATAGACTGATAAAGATAAAACGAAGAAACGAATTTAAATTAATCAAACCCATCACCCAATTCATCCGCGGCTGCTATTTGAGACTTCGGCGCCGCGCCTTTGCTTCTTCGCGCACGAAAACCACCCTCGCCCATCAAGAATCAAGCTGCCCGGATTGATTCACCACGCCTCCATCACTTCAGCCTCTCCATTATCAGATCATTCATCATTCATCCCTCTCCCTGCGTCTTCATCCTCTGCAAACCAAAGCAAGCAACAAACCACCATAGCTCAGCCGCCATCGAACAACCAAACACCATCCTCACCACGATCATCACCCCGCACAACTACGAAGACAACCACACATCAAACGCCTCACCACCCTGTCATCAACTCCCAAGCGTCTGCACCGTCATCTTCAAAAAGAAACAACAGTGGAGACGAGCAACAAGTGACGAAACGAGACGAGGAAAAATAAACACTCAAGGTAACCGAACCCGATATGAGACAACTATTTAATTCATGAACTCAACTCTATTTCGTGCGTGTCTATGACTTGGTTTGTGATGTATCATGACCGTGAAAGTCGTGTTTTATGCGCTTGAGGCAATAATAGGAGAGCCCGCGAGCATTTGATACGAATCCTCTGTGTTGTAGACGTTTCAGGACTGTCGCACCCGCAACAACATTCAGTCGCACCCGTCACTGTGAAAATCCTGTATACTTTTGCATTATACTCAAGTCGCGGTCGTGACGGGCTTAGTCGCTCCCACGACACCTTGCCACGCTCGCGACCGTCCAAGTCGCGCCCGCGACCTTGCACAACTTACAGCAGATACTTTCCCGAGGTCAAAATCGATCTCAAATGTCAACCTTAAAATCTGATCTTGTATATTTGGGCATAAATATACGTCTAGGGAATATTAAAAATGATGCATACGACCATGAACACTGAAATCAAAGACGGGATTCTGTTAAATTCGTTTATTCTAAAATGTGGGAAAATGTTGGGGTTGTAATCGAGCAAAACACACAACAACCATGCTTTACAAATAAACAGTATGTTCATATATATATATGCAATGTGGTTTTACAATGTATGGATAGTATCGAATGAAATCATCATAACTCATTTTAAAAAGGGATATTGGGACGAATTGGAGTTACAATGCTTGGAGATACGAATAAAGGAAATGCGAATCAACAACAAACGCATATTCAAACATAAAAGCTGAACATGGTACAAATATCATGGACTGTCAAGTAATCTGTCATATTTCTTGGAAGTGTTTTGGAGATTAAGCTCAGCATTGCCATCATCTCCCTGTTGAAACTATTGAGGAAGAAGATCGTACTTGGTGTTCCTTTTTGAAATCTATCGAATGTTAAGTAAAAGTCTTGGGGACTAAATTTTAGCCAAAATCTTTAAGTCATCGTCACGGGTGAATTGAAACTAGATAAGGAGCGTTGGGCAGCCCCATCCTCTTAGCTAGGAAGGTTTCCAATGAGAGGCACATAGAGCCCATTGAAAGTACATTTGTAACGCCCCGAACTCCGCTGTTAGGACACGTGGCGTTATGCCGTCACGAACCCGGTTCATGACAAGGCTAACT
>JAOVYX010019390.1:0-47990 GCA_035668315.1 Drosera spatulata | reverse complement strand
ATATTTTAGAGAGAGATTAGAGGGAGAAAGAGAGATTTTCTTCTCTTGAAAATGTGTACATAATACCTTACAAATGAACTCTATTTATAGGACTCAAGGTAATTAATTAACACTTAATTTTCTCACCTAATCAAGGTGATTAGGTTTAATTAATAGTTAATTAGGTAAGTCAATTTAATATGCTCAAAAGTAGGTGAGATGTAAAGAAAAATATATAGGTTTAGATATAAATACAACACTTTCAAAGAGTAGTTTTAATTATCTAATTACAATAACTTGTAGTTATAGTGCTCTTTTTCACTTGTGATATACTCCCTCCGTAAATTGACACAGTTTGATCTGACATGATAATTTACATATATATTAAATTAATAAAAAATAAAAAATTTATCTTTATGAATATATAAGATAAAGAAAAAAAAAAGATAAATGATAATGGACGAATTAATATGATATAAAATATAAATATTTTAATATATTTATAGTTAAAAATTATTAAATATTACAATATTGCAATTTAAATGAAACATTTCAAAAAAAAAAATTACAATTTAAATGAAACGGAAAATAAAAATACTACATATAGTGTTAAAAGTCTGCAATGTCTCCTCGTCTGACAAATTTCTCGAACCATAGTGCCAAATAAAGTCAAGAACACGAGTTGCTTTCATTATGACTTACATTGTACGCATCATGGTATCCCTGGGGTTAACGACCAACAGCATAGAACATAAAAGCTAACAATATTTCGGTCAAAACAGAAGCACGGAACGATCATCAAGACCCATTGTGCATGGGTGTTGCGAGGTGCATACCGCCTCCCTTTAAGGATACTTGGGGTCCCTTGGCCGTGGTAGCCTTGCTAACAATGTTGGAGTCGAGGAAAAGAACAATGACGGTGATATCGTCGTGGAAATGCCGCCGGACTCCCTTCTCTATTTTCTTCAGGTCCGATTCTCTCATCTCCCGCTTTCTGGCAACTTCCCGGAGGGCTGCTTTCACAAGCTTTCTAGCACTTCCCTGCAAGAAATCGATGCTAAGCTTTCTCAGTTCCGAACATAATAGACGAACGAGATTGGTTCATCGTTCAGACACTCCTATGAAGAATGTCTGTCATCATGACTTAATGCTTTGGAAGAACCTTACAAAGAGATTCATAGATATGCCGTATGCGAGCGATTATTAAGAGATATTGGAGAACCTTACGTTGTGTGAACTTCTTTGAACAATATCGACAGCTTCCTGGTTGCTATGATGCTCCCAAAGTCCGTCGGAAGCAAATATAATAAACAGATCCTGGGGCTGGAGTGCGTGCACTGAGATTGATGGTTCTGAGCTCAATATCGGATCCTTGAAAGGTACAGGAAGACGAAACTTAGCAGGTAGAGGTTCCCTATTGTACTCTGGTATCTTCAAATAGAAATCACCTATAGACTTTGTAATCTGTCACAAAGGAGCAAATCCGTGATGAGGTAGTGCTCGAATAAATCCACAATGAAGATTTGAGCAATAACGGACCCCCAGTTTGACATGATAATACCTGTATGATGCCCTTTACGCGCCATACATCATGCCTCAACACGATAATATGTGGATCATCAGGATGTGAAGACTGCAGCTCCCGTCTCTCGGATTCAATGCTAGCATTATGCTCCGAGGAGAGCTGAACTGCTATGACCTCGCCTGTCCCTCTCACAAGTTTCCCCAGCACAGCACGAGAGTCGCCAAGGTTGGCTATGTAAAGTGTCTGGTTACATACTACTCCGAACAAGCAACACGAACCAACAGCGGCAATCTGAGGCTTCAATGGCCATTGCTTGCTGACAACAGACAGGAAACCTTCCTCTGTTGCCTGAACGGCTTTCCGCAATACATCGGCGGACATAGATCCATGCTCTGAACAAAATCCTGCACTGGAAAAATATGAGAAGGGATCTTCCCTAAAAATTAATCAAGTCCCTTTGACATTGGCATCATTTAAATCATATCAGCATATCATAGAATAAACTTGCGATGTAATCCACAACTAAGCCCATAGTATAACTCCAAGGGTAACAGTTTTAAAGTTCTTCAGCATAAACAATTTGGATGTAGTTCTTAAACCCCAATGTCGTGCCAGTGTTGCCAGTTAACGGATACGATCTTCACTCAGTATAACACTTAAAAAGAACTCCAGCACAAACAAAAGTTAAGCTCGAAATTTTCACGAGGCATGAGGAACCTTACTCCTGACATGGTTAAACAGGTTATAGTTGATGTAGCGCGAACACTCAGCACCACCATGGCCATCGTATATGCCTACAAAGGCACCAAACGGATCAGAATCAACCATGCTCAAGCTTCCTGACTCAACTTGGCACTGATCTTCTATGATATTGTTCGCTTGCATCACAGCCATTGAGAAATCCCCAAACACATGCTGACCAATGTCCTTGTACCACAATAACCCATCTCGTCGCCCACCAGCATCAGAGCCGCCACCATCATCAGATTTTGACCACAAACAAGCACTTAGAAAGCTCATGGATGCTATTGGAATCCCTCATTTCATCCACACCTCTCTTTGTATCCTCATATTGTTACGTGAATCCCAAATAGCTCCAAAGATACAGGAAAAACTACCACAAGCAACAGCAAAGACTGTATACCCAAAGAATGTATGATCAGAACTTTCCACCCCGGCCCCGTTTTAAACAGAAGTCGATGGCGCTGTTTAAGTTAAAGTTGATACAGCATACTGCGAAGATGATATGACTTGCCAATGACTAGGACAAATTCAGATCAAGCAAAGTTTCCTGATCCAACATCTGCAACAACCACCCAGGTACTCCCGTCGTGTTTCAAATACAATGATTTGCAATCCTCAACAAGCAAGCTTTGGTTATGTCACCAAGACCACAAATTGGTAACTCCAATCTCACATGCCCCTGTAACAAAAGAGCCAATATTGAACAAAACAAGATTTGGCACTGTGGCATCGGAGATCACCAAAACTACAAATCTCTTCACAAACCCACAATACCCATTACAAAATCCCACCAGAATCTGCAATCAATCATACCAGAACTAAATATCCAATACCCAAAAGCATATAACTAAAAAAAACCCTAGAATTTGACAAGCTCTTTGGATACCATACAAAATTGGCGAGTGGGCATGAGAGGAATCAAAATTGAATTTCTTGGGCATCAATCAATCACACTAGGTTTCAATTTTTAACAAGAATATAATGAGAAAGTGAGTGGAAAGCGGGTGTACCAATAGCATAAACTTTGGTACGTGAGAGGAAGGTGGACAAAAATTGAGCCCTTTGCAGCAGATAAACTTAAACTCCATTAAAGATCACTTATGGGAAAAGCTTGAAGCCAGCAAAGCACAGGTCCTTTCATGGGTTCCACACAGGCACACACCCCCAATTCCAACTGAAGGGAGAGATGAGGGGAGGAGATGAAAAATGCTTTTTTGCAACAAACATGCAGTAACAGTCTCTTTCTATCCGTAGAACATTGTTTTTGTGACTTGAGGGTAACAATGTTGACATTATAGAATTAATTTTGGTTCCAAGATAAGAAATTTTATTTTAATTATTTTTTCTTTCTAAATAAGCAAAATTTTATATATAATTATATTATTCAATATATTTTTTTATAAAGATTTAATTATTTATCTTAATGACATAAAAAAATTGTATCACTATCTCAGAGATGAAATATACAATTTAAATTTTCATTGATGTTTTATGATAATTTTATATAAAATGATATTTGATCATCTCGCGAATCGTTTGTAACACGTTCAATTTTGTTACGCTACTATTCATTTGTTTCATTTTCTTTGGGACGGAAGAATTATCATATAAGTGGTCTTTTCAAAACAAAATTACTCCCTCCGTTCCAAAAGAATTACAGCACTTACTAAATTAAATATCTCAATTAAATTATAATATTATCATATTTAGAAATTTTTTTTCTACCAAAAATATTAAAACACCCATACTATTTACTTTATATCACATCAATTCATCCCATTATTTTTTTTCCTTATTTTTTTTTCTCACTCCTCCTATTCACACAAGTCAAAGAACAAATTAATTTTTACAATAAAAAATTACACACATAAATTATCGTGTCAGATTAATCCGTTATAATTCTTTTGAGATGGAGGTAGTATGAGATTTACTATGATTTTTGATAATAAAATCTTAGTTGATGATGATCAAGGATTAAACCAAGTCATCTATCATTTGTCAAGGTTGAGGGTGAAATATGCGAAGGAAAATGATGGTTCCGTTTTAGTCTACGATTAGGTTTTGATCTGCATGAGTCCTTATCATCCTGGCGTTGTCCATAGGTTAAATTGTTATCTTTTTCATCAGAGTTAGACAAGGATTGAATCGCAATGGAGTACTTAAAGTTTTACTGTTTTGGAGGCCGTTTCATGTCGGTAGCTACCTCGTACTGTCGCACAGGAAAAGCGAGACCTAATACGAAGTATGAACATACATAAAACACGTGGAAAAGCTGAAACTTTACGACTTTATAGAACAGAATTCACTATTTCGACACAATTGCATTCTCAATGGAACACATATTCTGATATTCATGTCACTTTACAACAATTAACTTATCAGTAACACAATGTGATGAGAAACAAAAGGGGGTTTAGTTTAAGCTTTGCATGTGCGATGCAATAATTGCCAATAATATGATCAATGATCATGAGTTAGATTTGACAGGATCTGTTACATATTGTGATAAGAACTTAAGGACTGATATCTGCCTCGTGCATGTATTTATTCCCTCCCATCATAAAAACTTATGATCCGGGGTTTTATTTCATAGTAGTAGCTAGTTAGATCTAGAAAAGCATCGTTTGATATATGTCTCCTGATTCTATTGGGATGTTAGCAACAATCATCGGGGCAACTTCTGTACATCCTTCCTCATATCCGATACTTAGTATAACAAATTTTTGTGTGACTAACAACATAATTTTTTAAATATAATTAAATCATTAGATTTGATAATCAATATATGAAATTTAAAAATAAAACTTAAAAAATAGACCTATCAAACTAGACATGAACCATTCACTGTGTTTGAACGAAAATAGAAAGCCGTCACTTTAAAATTCAATCGTCCCCAAAATTAGGGCTTCAATGCCATTAGGGTCTTAAGAATCGGCGGTGAAGCGATCAATTGATTCCGCCGGAGACTCTCAACGCCGCGGATCGGAATCGATGAAGCATCAATCAAACAATCAGGTCCAAATCTGACTCTTCAGGTTCGAAAGCTGTACTTGTTACTGAGGATCCTCGAATCTGAGGATCGCCATGCGATGTGTGATCGAGGTAGACGCTTCCCTCATGTTTTCTTTGCTTCGATCGCTTTGAAGGGGTGATTCAAATTAGTTTTAGTGTGTTTTGTTGATTCCGTGATCAGTTGCTGATGCTCTCAGAGAATGGTTAAATAATAAGTCGTTTCTTCTTTTAAACATAAGATCAGAAATTTAACATATAATAAAAGATTGTAACTTTAATATGTTGTTTGGACACGACGTAAACATGAACTTCTTGAGGTCGAGTGTTGAACACCTTGTTCTTTGGATAATGCTAGGTGGCATCCATGTCGCGAATTGACCGCTCTATGATGATAGTAACGCAACAAGTTGAGATAAAACGATGTTTTTAATAACGCTGTTCGTTATTCGAAAATGTCATTGTTTGGTACATAATGTCTTGACTCATGAGATATAGTCTTCACTGTTCATCCACGGGAGAGATCCATGGGCTATGGATTATGAATAATGGGCCTGGAATGGAATTTGGACCAGTCATGAGGTTTATGAAGCCCAGTCCAGAAAGGGTTTCATATTCTCCAGAGTCCAGGATAGTTCCTCAACACGATAATTTACCACTGACCACATTATCCTAAGCTCACTCACTCAGAATGTACATTTGTAGCTATCAAAATTTATAATCCCTCTTGTGTTCCGCATGCCAGAAACATCGAACGAGAATTCGGGAAGCAATGAAAATTCATTAACACTACCACATATATAAATCAGTGTATCCAAGAGTATGTTAAGAGATCATCGGATGATCTTGACAATTTGCGGAGCCGGGCGGTGAAGATGTTTGGCATTGTGCAGTGTAGTTTTTACGAGCTTCAAATCTATCGTGGCATTCTGCTTCAGCTATTGATCCTTATGTTATTTTGTAACTTGCTTTTGCTTCAGGATGATTACAATATCGGCCTTCTTCTGGCCGAAGGGATGATCTTTGTGGCGCAAGAGTTCCCATAGTCTTAGCTCTGGCTCTTGTATGACATGAATGTGCAAATGTGATCTGAAGAACTTCCATCGGGGTATTTAGTGTCTAACCAGACCAAGGTGCACCCTCTTGGTACTACTTTACGTGTTGATTGCACTGGGTTGTTCTTGCTGTTATGATACCTGGCTACATTGACAACTGATATGTGCTGAAATGATTGCACTGGCTTGAGTTGAGTTTAGCTGAACTCCTCAGCATATTGTTTATCTTTTCTTAAAACATCTAAATAGATGTGAATATTGTTTTCTTGTAGCAATGAACTTCTATTCAAAAGATTACACAACATTTCCACCCTGTTTTATTAAAGTACTATACTCCTAACATGACAGCAAATGTCCTAATCTAAACCCTAAAACCAATAACAAAACATTGAAAACTATGTTTATTTCAACAACGAATCCCAAATAATATGGTAAGGATTATTTGGGCTAGCAAAGGACACATAGACCAAAGCATATGCAAGGAAAGTTAGTCCAGGCTGGTTTCAACAAGAGCTGTTGGGGGCAAATTTGTGAAACCTCTGCTCATATCAGAAAACGCAGATGTTCAAGCTTTTCCAGCAATGCTGCTTCTGCTTCTGCATCAGCTTCAGCTGCATAATTCTAAAGTATAATAATGTGATGATAATGTGTGGACGAAGTTTTGGACCACTCTATTTGTCATATTCATTCAAGAACAAACTTCAAAAAAATCTCCTATCCACTAACTCTCCTTTGCACAGTAAAAAAGGACCCTGCTACTCTTTTCCTCTTTGGGTCTTGGTCATTTTACCTTATGGTTACTTTGCAGGCTTTTGGGTTTGCCCCTTTTAATGCCAAGGCATTTAACCCTAGAAGTTACCACCCTTTAAAAAGTTGATTCTCTTGGCGCATGCAAAACTTTGGGAGATTTCCAACCTTGTTTTCTCAGGATCTATTTCTTCAACATGTTATTAGAAGGGATTTGTTAAAGAGTACCGTAATCATCTTAACATGTTCCCTCCGTTCTAAAAAGATTATAATTTTTTTATCAGACACGCATGACGATACAATCTTTGACGGATGTTACGGGACGATCAAACGTTATTTTTTTAAAAAATATCGTGCAACATTAATGATAGTAAACGTCATGTACTATAACCGTGAGTCATTAGAAAATTTAAATCGTGTCATTTAGATGCGTAACAAAACCTCTCAAATTACGTGTTCAATAGTAAAAAAGAAAAAAAAACATTATAATAATTATGAGATGGGATAAAACTACATATATTTATGTTTTTTATTCTTGATGGGAGATTTTGAGTTCTTGTCTATCCTCGAATGAACTCAAGAAAAGTAAGCAAAGGCGTTGTAACGCACACGACGATTGTTACCGGAAAAATGAAGTCACAACTTTATCTTTAACCTTATAGAACAGCACCAAAATTGCTTCATAACATAGGGTGAATGATGGCAGGGCCTTTTTGTATGATGCTCTTTCCATGTGATGTTCACAGGTTCATGCTGCTAAACAAGCTAGCTGGTTCTCTCTGTTGTTTTGTCCGTGCAATCTCTCATGATTCATGCCATGTTACTCTTGTCACATTAGCATAGTTACCAGACTCCGACCAAGATTCGATCCAATGGTTCAATCGATTTTATATTATTTGTTCATAATAATATCAAATCGATTGTTTTGATCAAAATATAATACTTATAAATTTTATATAAAATTTTTTTTATGTATGTAAATTATATTTGTGTTTTTTTAAGTTTTATATAGTTTTTTTTAGTAATTTTATTTTATTTCCGATTCAATCGGTTGAATCATCTGGGTCTTTATCTGGCTTTGATCCGATCAAATCGAATTAATTACATGTTTGATTTTTTAATTGAATCAACCTGACCAAGACATTGGGACGCAATTCAATCGGTTAAATCGGCCGGATCGTTCCGGTTTTCACAACCAGGCACAGTGGTGCCTCATTCAACACACCTTTCATCAATCTACTCTTTTCTCCTTTGGTTTCTTCCATTTTTTGTGACCCAAAGTGAGCCGACAGGTGCCACAGCCTGTACCTGTGGTTCCCTTTTTTGAACTCTTGTGCATTACTCGAACACCAAAAGGCGTTTATATTCTTCCTTTACTAGCTCATCATGGCTTCTCTTGCTTGATGCTTAATGAATCATATTGGAAGACAGTTTTGAGGTTGAAGACTCAATTGAATTCGGATTTGGAGTCGTGATCATCGGGTTCTCGGAGACTAGGTCATTGGCTCCTTGTTTTAGTTTGATTTCGTTTGTGCTCAGTAGTTCCATCTTTCCTCCGCTAATTCAATGTTAAACAATCCTTCCCCAACCATTATCGAGCGTTACTTCCTCTCCTGGGAATCCCGAACAGCACGAGTTTAAAATACTTAGATGAGTGAATTATTTCCATCATTTTAGTCGTGGCATTGTTGCCCTTGTTAATAATTGCACCTTCAAACATGGTAAAGCCCATGCTGCAGTACTTTAATAATTCACATTGATGATAGATCATGAGCTTAATCACCATCCAACCCGAGAAAGAAAGCAAAGGAATCACATCTAAAATTCCTGGACCAATAATGCACACAGCATTTCCAATTCTCTGATCATGACTTACACAAAGAAGTAACAGAACCATACAAATACTGATAAAGCAGCTTCATAATGATAATCCTCTCTTAATCCACACTAATTCAACACATGAAGAGATAAACAGATCCATAATTCAATCATACTCTTCAGTTCATCGCGATCTTAATTCGACGGGTTGCTGCGGAATGATCCAAGCGCCTTGATCGCGGCTGCTCGCAAGATATACTGATGATACGCTGCTGCTGCAAGTGCTCCGACGAAGGGTCCGACCCAAAATATCCACTGTTAACAACAAACAATACAAAATCCACAAAACACCAGATTTGTAATCTTGAGGACATTTAACATAAGCTTGTGACATTCAAAAAATGGGTGCTAGAAGATGCGTTACATGTTCATGCCAGACTTTCCTATTGTTGTAGATCACAGCTGCTCCAAGGCTCCTTGCTGGGTTGATCCCGGTTCCGGTGATGGGGATCGTCGCAAGGTGAACCATGAACACCGCGAACCCAATTGGTAGCGGCGCTAGAACCTTCAAAACCAAGCACAAAATTATTACTGTCATGTATAGCATTGTAACCTATATACTTCATAAGTCACTCCTCCTATCCTACAGAGAATAATGTCACGTCACATGAGAGCAATGTTAACTTTCAAGGACATACAGGGACGTGGGAGTCGCGGGCATTGCGCTTGGGGTCAGTGGCCGAAAACACGGTGTAAACCAGCACGAAGGTGCCGATGATCTCGGCCCCGAGGGCGGTGCCCTTGGTGTAACCTGGGGCGACGGAGTTGGTTCCGCCGCCCAGGGTGTTGTAATAATGCTTCATGAACGCCTTGACCAGCCCGACGCCGGAGATGGCGCCGAGGCACTGAGCCATAATGTACGCGACCGCCCTCACCAGTGACACCTTCCTCGCCAGGAATAGCCCGAACGTCACGGCCGGGTTTATGTGTCCACCTGTCGATCACAATAATAGATTAACCGTCACATATGTTTCATGTCATGACCAACTCTGTTAAATGTTTAATGTCACCATATAGTGTTTTTAAGTCTTATGATTTAAAGCAACGTTACATATTGTGCGTTACTGGTTTATGAGTCACTGCTCCTACCAGATATGCCCGCGGTGCAATACACGAGCACGAAGATCATGCCGCCGAAGGCCCAGGCGATCCCGAGGAGGCCGACGCCATCACACGGCCCTGATTTCTTGTACCCGATGACGGTTGCCACCGTAATGTACAAGAAGAGCAATGTGGCGATGAATTCAGCAATGAGGGCTCTGTAGAAGGACCAGAGCTTGAGTTCCCCGGCGTCGAAGAGCGGCGCCGGCGGTGGGTCGACGTAGTCCTTGCCGTGGTGGTGGTGGTGGCTGTGATGGTGAGGGTGGGCTTCTTCACTCACTTCCTTTGACATGGTGATGATGATTTGTGTGTTTTGGCCAGTGCAGGTGGTTTGTGTTTGTGTTATGTTCTGTGGAGTGAGTTGTGTGTTTTGTGTTGGTTTTCGGGGTGATAAGAAAGGGTGGAGAATGGGGTAGAGACGTAGAGTGGGTGTTTTTAAGGTGTGGAGAAATGGGGTGGACAATGTGGAATGAGCTAGCTTAAGCTCATCGATTGAGGCATTGTACGAGGATTGAAATATGAGTTGGAACTTATCTTTATAAAGAATCTTTTTATTGATAATTTGTTTTCGATTTTCTGGTTGTTCTTTTTTTTTTTTTTTAATTTTAATTATGAAAATAATATTTTCAAAGTCAAATTTAATACATAAAAATTAACATTCTCACAATATTTTTTTGGATAAAAAAATCATCCATTCACAGTGTGTTTTGAATGAATCATTTTGGATCTTGGTATTATCAATTCCCTTTTGATTATTGATTTTGTGAAGTATCCCAAGGAATTGTATAAACATTCTGATAACATTATCTATATCTATAAGATCGTCTTTTTTTCTCCGGGAGTTATTCTCAGGGTATTTGCCAGTGAAAATAAAACATACTGAAAAGATTAGTGTTGATCTATGAGATTAGTTCTAAATCTGAAAGATAATTGTTTGTGACGACCCGATAAAAAGAATTGATCGTAAAATTATCCTGCGATCGCGTTCAAGCCAACCGCCTAACAGAGGTAGGTTCTAGAATTGTAAGTGGTGCTTGAAGACATAATGAGGGCATCGTGTTGTTTGAGTGAGGATGTAATCTCTTCGTTACATAATAAATATAATAAATTGATCAGGTACAAGATTTTATATATGTGTTGAATTTTTGTGAAATTTGATGAAAAATAAAATATTTTTGATGATAGTGTATTTTATTATAACAATTTTGAGAGAAGATAGTGGGTGTATTGTATCTGAATTTGATTGATTTTCTACCTTTTTATAAATTGACTCAGGGTTAAACTTCATAACTTAATCTATTATTAACATTTAATAATAATTTTTAAAAAAATAATATTTGATTATATTAAATTAGATTGTGACATATATGTCATTGTAAAAATTTTAAAACCAACAAAATACAACATTATATGTGTCTTATGTGAAATAATAAATTCTGGTTCTCGATCATTTTAAAAATGAATCAATGTTAAAAAATGCGTTTCGTTTTGCCGTGGATGATTAAGAGCTGTGTGGTGTGGGTGGGTCCGTGAGGACAGCGAGACCACGTGATGTGTAATCATTCCTGGATCCTTCTTCATGTAGTCAAGCCTTCACGACTCACGCTCTTCGCCCAACGGCTACATTTTTCTTCTCTTCTTTAGTCTCTTGGGTCTCTCTTTTAATTCCTTCACCACTTGGTGCAACATAGATTATACTTCTGGTCTCAAAAAAAAACTATGGGTTTGAATCGTTTGATAAATATGTATCATGATATATTTAAATTTAGATGTTTTTATTTAAAAACAATGATCGAGATTAAGACGTGAAGATGTGATGCATCTTGGGATATATTTCTTAGTCCCTTCATCGGATTAGAATCTGAGTTGGCATATCATATATGATTATGAGTTATGAGATACTCATGATCATTTAAATGTTGTGGTCAATGTTCATTTTGGCTCAAAGTGAATGGTTGGTAGTCGATGGTGTAAGAACTCATCCAAGCAACAGGATATAATCACAGGACCAACAAAAAGGAAATAAACCGGAGGTGTTAATTGTCTAGGAACCATGACTCTTTTCTTCTTCTTTATTTTTTCTTTTTTTCTTTTTTTTGAGAATGTTCATTTGGACTTATACTTCATTTCTCATCTCATGATAACAAATATTGAGTACACAATGGGGCAAAGCAAACCTAGCGATAGCATGTGCGAGACCATTTGCTTCACGAGGCACCTATGAGCTAACGAAGTCCGAAAATAAGGAAATGATGGATATGAAGACTTCCATAATCCCTCCCACATCTGATAGATCAGTCTCCTTGTTTTTGAGCATCGTGCATACTTGTTAACAATCTCCTTCCATTATTTCCCTATCTCAATGAGAATTAGAGGCCAAATCTAACCCCAGCTTCAAAGCCAAAGCCTCCGCTGCCCATCCAAGCACTTGAATGTCGCCCCTGTAATCATCCCTTTCCCATCTCTGCCCACTGCCGCCATTACTATCCTTCCATGAGCTCGAATCGAGGCATCCACGTTCATTTTGATCGTTCCCTTCGGTCACATCTGTGGGTTCAGGGTCGAATTGCACCCCTGCTCGATGACACCTGATTTGTTGGCATTTGAAAGTTGATTGCTTATAATAGCTCTATGTCACCCCGCCATCACTATGACCTATTTTTGTCATAATAGTTCTATGTCAACGACGACGACAACGATAACAATTTAAATAATCTTTTCATGATAATTTCAATGATAAAATCGTTTCTTTTTAACAATAAGATCAAGGATTCGATCCTACAAAAACATCAGATGCTCGTATGTATTTTTGATTTTTATGGTTTTGTTTTTTTCTAACCACTGTGCTAGCTAGCCATAGAGGCCGCTTGATTCATGATTCTTTTTTGACCGTTGAGGCCTCAAATATCTGCCAAAGGTAGATAACATTGCAACGGCCATATTCTCAAATTTTCACATGAGGAGGTGTTTGCCTGCTTGGAAAGTGATTCATCAAATGGACAGGGGAGCAGGACAGTTTTGTCTTTTTGCTTATTCATAGATGAAACCCAAAGTCCATTATGAGCCCTTGACAAAGGAACAACAAACTTTGTGAATTGAAAATACGTGCACAATGAGACGTTACAATCATGGCCACTGTACGATGGGTAATCGTTAGTAAATTAGTTGAATGGGAGTCAAGCTAATGAATTGACAAGTACAATCTTGTTTATTGATCGATAGATTAAAAATGTACATTAAGAAGACAATAATGCATCGGGTAGACTGGAAAAATAGAAGAGATATGAGGAAAGAAAGAGTATAATAATGCTGTGTGTTGCGGCTTTGGTGATGCTGAAAAAATTCAATGTATATCCGTTTCATATTATATGTAATATTCATTACATAAATTATAAAATTAATTATGTTATAAATCATTCACAAAACGATCGAATAATTTTATTTTATTTTTGTAAGTTTATCATAAACATTTTTGTTTAAAAAAATTATCTTAAAACAACAAAGATGATTTAAATTACGTAATATAATTCTAATCAGAAAACACATTAATATGCATGATGAACAATGCATATTTACATAATGTTACATGGAACCGATGGAGTAAAATCTTGCCTGTACATAATTTATACCACTACTGTGATCAAGTATCACCAATCAATCCTGCGAGCAATTATCACCAATCAAACACCAACACAAATACATTACATGTTCTACCATAACAGCCCAGCAAAACAAAATTAAGAAACAGCGATCATGGCTAGTAGGTCTTCAACCATACCACACAAGATCCTCATCCATCCGGTCATCTATCAAAACCCAAGCAACAAAATACCATCGTCGGTATACACTGACCAGTAAAATCTAGCAAAACACAGAATCACTTGTAAGATTCGACCAAACGAAAAACGAAATCCCAAAACACTGACCAGCAACCGTCTAAGCATATAATGATAAACACAGTTAACAGAGGGGTAAAGAACAAGCATTTGCAGTATACGCATTCATAAGTATATTACAGAGGAAAGATTTCCAGACAAGTCAAGCGATGAGCAACAAAGTTAAGTCAACTTGGCACGATAAAGACGGCACAGATCTACAACTGAAGACGAGAAAATATAAAGATCAACATCCAAGGTATCAGCAACATCAGCTTATCAACATATGGATAATGGAGACCAGATGAGGTATTTTTCAGAGGCTTCACTCAAAAGCCCATTGGTTCTCCCTACGAACTTCCTCCTCTTCCTCGGGAGTGAAGTCGTTCTTGATGTTGAATGTCTTGCGGATCTCTTCTGGGGTCTTTCCTTTAATCATGTCCGCCACAGTTTGGCAAGTCAAGTCCAACAGCGACTTGATGTTCAGGTAGTTAGCAGCCTGGATAGTGAAGTAGGCAGAGCATAACAAGGGATTATCAGAACAAGGAAAAGCCACGAAACACCTTGTGAAAATGAAACTGATAGAAGCAGATACAACAAAGAAAAGGATATAGACACGAGCATTGAATTAAGATAGCCTTTGGCATGGACATGGCCTGAACACGAATATGAATGAGATAATGGACAATGGAAACAAGAAGTAAAAATGCACAAGAGCCTCAGATTAGCATAATGGCACATTAATCATCTCAGCAACAACCCCAAATAATTGGGTGCGCATTAGTGTTGTTGCCAAGTCATGCCAAAAATTTCTTCATCACAGGCCACCGGATAGCATCACCAACAGTATAATTATCATCCAAACTGTGCAGATTAGCAATTACTAACAAATCAGACTAATATCACATCTTGTTGAGAGGAGTTATATGAATCCATTATATGGTGGACAATCGAGCCAGTTAAGTTGCAACAAATCATTTCTTTCCTTTTATCGAAAAAAAAAAAATCATCATTTCTTTCCTTATACACCCAATCCAAGTTTTCTTCAAGCTTCCTCCACTCCTTTTTACCTTCTTGGCATCTTGCTTCTTCTCATAGGTTCACTTCTAGCAAAATCCTATAAGTTGGATGACAAAAAACTTATAAATGCAAAATAAGAACAAAGTCAAGAAAAATCTCTTCCAAACTCAATCTTACTTTACCGAAGACTGACCAGACTTGTTTTAGGTGATCGTAGCCATAGTTATCACGCGATACACATGGTAACTGATACGTATCTATAGACTGTATCGAATATGAGCCTGTATCGTTAGTGCATCGGACGTATCGATACGTATCAATGTGTATCGTGCGATATGGACGATACACATCTATAGAAAAATTTATGTAAAAAATAAAATTTAAAAGAACATAAAAAGAGAATTATCACTTAATTAATAAAAATTTTCATTGTTTGCTTTGAAAAAATGGGGAGAAAAAGAGTATAGAGCCCCAAGTTAACGACAAGGAAGAGATCAAAGATCTATTTCCTTAATATAGTCTTCTTGCTCTTACTTGTCATTTGATATAGTTATTGCCCTTTTGTAGTTGAATTAAGCCAACATCATGTTTCATTCAAAAAAATGATGATGTTACTTAGCAATTCTATTCAAAAAATGAGTTTAAACATTTATTTCTTAGTATAAAATCATTTATGATATATTTTTATATTATTATTAGAGGTTAACTGTATCTTACGATACGATATGATAAGATACTCGATACACAAAAATAGGACTTTGATACACGATACATATCCCGATTTGACAACTATGATCGTAGCCCAAAAACTAATTGGGAATGAAAGCAAGAACTTTGCTTCACAGTCATATCAACATTGATAAATGCGCAATGGATATCACCATAGCAACACAAACCTTACACTTCAGTGATCTAACCCACCTCGACCACAAATTGAATCCCATACAAATAACAAAAACAGAAACACTGTGACTTCCATAAACAAAAAACGGAAACAACATAGCATATTTGCAGCAAGAAGGCTACACAGATTCAACTAAATCTCGAACATGAAAGAGATATGTCCTACATGGAGACAATTAAAAGACCTTAGAGTAAGATAAGAAGCCTAAATAGAGCAACATATAATGCTAGGAACTATTGCAGAGTCATGCATATCGACAGACCCAGGAACTGAAGACAATATACTATCCCATTCACCTCTCTAGATACATGCATCGAGCACAATTCTACCTCTTGTTTTCCTAATTCATACACGAAAAAAAACACAAAACTCCCAAACTGCTGGCAGCATAAAAACCCCTTGTTCTATGCAACATGGAACATTGAACATTCATCGTCTTTTGGCACAATATCCCCTCAAAAATCCACTTAGAACTCCAAGGAGATCATCGAAAAATCTTCAAACACATTAACTGTCTACTATCGCTTGTTCTATGCTATTTCCTTTTCATACAATTAATGATATTCACCATCAATTAATCATATAGAATGCTATAGCTCCATAACAAACACATCAAAGCCATATATCACCACAATTCCTACCTTTGCCGTTCTTTCACAGAGTAGTATGTCTCATAACCGACTCCAATTCCCTCACCACTAGCAAGTAGCAACCCCAAACCCACAGATCAATTCATCCATTAATCTGAACACACACCATACAATATTCAAACCATACATAGGGAAATCAAGCAATACGTTCAGACATCAAAAGTAACCAAGTTACAAATTATCATTCCAGTTTGTTCTATGCTATTTTCTCTTTTAATCAACAGTATCCACCATAATTATCGTTCACAGTCCAATAGCTCCACAACAACACACACACACACACACATCAAATCCACTACCATATAATCCCAATTCCTCCCTCCGTCTCAAATCCAACTCCGATCCCCTCACCACTCACAATCTCAATCCCAATGCCAAACCCTCAGATTCATCCATCAATCCATACACAAACCAAACAGAATCCAGACCACATACACAGAAATGGACATAAACACAACACAATCCGATATCATATGAAATCAAATCCAATCAAACCATTCCAAAGTTAGATCGAACAGCGTGTCCTGATCAACTTGAACAAACTCTGCATCCCAAGCCTTCAAATCCTCCTCTCCTTCCCCTCCTTTCTCCCCCAATCAAACTTATTCTATTCTATTTTTCCCTCTCACAAAATTACTAATATCAACCATCATCATCTACAAATACAACGGTAACAAACACGTCGAAGCCGCTCAATATCATCCGATTCCTCCCTAATTAATTTCCCGATTCTGCCTCACATCAAAGCCACTCAATATCATCCTATTCCTCCCTAATTCGCAGATTCTATCTCACTTTCGAATCTTCACCAATCCAAATCCCAATCCCCAACCCTCAGATCCATGAAAACACACACAAACCACACAAATCCAGACCACACAAAGATCGACATCAACACAACACAATCGATAACATATCAACTCATATCCAATCAACTCAAATCAATTCATACCAAGATCAGATCAAACAGCGTGTTCTGATCAACCCTCACGAACTCAGCATCCCAAGCCTTCAAATCCTCCTCTCCACCACCTCCTCCCTCCCCTCCTTTCTCCCCCTCCTTACTCCCACTCTCCACATGCTTCTTGCAGTACTCGATCACCTTTGCGAGGATCTTCCCCGTGACGTTGGGGAGAGGGATGGCGCTGTCAGCGCAGTCGTCCTCGATCATGTGCTTGATGGTTTGGGATTCCACGGCCACGGATTCCGGGACGTCGAAAGACTCGCCGTCGGAGCTGCGGAGAGTTATGGTCTTCGTTGCTGGTGTCGCGGCCATGGTGAGAGAGAAACCCTAGATTGGAGGGAGGAGAGATGGTGTGGTTGTAAAGAGACGGCGTGGTGAGGCTATTGTGAGGGACGGTTTCTTTTTATCTTGGTTATCATCATCTTTTATTTTGGACAAAAGGTTTAGAAAAATGACAGATATATATCATGATAATTTAGATGTGTTTAATATAAATTATTAATTAAGATTAAAATAAAAGGATAAATATATTTGAGGATATAAGTTGTAATTTATAAATGTTGGTTTATTAATTATTGGATTTTCATTTCGAGATATATCTTTTTTTTTCACATTTTAATCTCAATCATTAGATATATTTAAATATGTTTAAATTTAAATATGTCATGATATATATTCAGCAAATCCTTAAAAAAATTACCTAAAAATACTAACGAATTATGATGATAAATTAGCACATCAAAACTTACAGTACCATTTTGCAATTTTACAACAATTTGCATTATCATGGCCATGACATGATGGCCATCAACAGTATCTCACGAGATCTGAATTATCATGCCGTTCCACGGATACCATCATCCACATATACATGAAGTGTAGAAATAGCAGGCGCTTGCGCATACACACATGTGTATACATGAATCTACGCAGTATGTGTCATGATATAGGTATGTCAAATAATAAAAGAACGGTTAAATTAAAATAGCATAAATCAAGGATTGAGATTAGAATACTATCTTTTAATCTTAACCATTTATTTGTCATCATTTAATCTCTATTATTTATTTTTCATTAGATATATCTATGTCATGACACACATTTCTTTTGAATAGGCGCGTTGTTGGTGCAACAACAACCGCTACTTGGTTGCTGCTACAGTGCACCATTTACTCCGTGTGAACTATAACTTGACTTCATGTGAACTACAACATTTTTTTTTTTGTCTTTAAAAGTGCAGTTCATATAAAGTCAGGATGCAGTTCACTTCGTCAATTCAATAGACATCCATCCGAACATTTTAATCTTCACCATTAAATTTTACTAGACACATCTAAACTTAGACGTGTCATGACAAATTTCAGTTTTTTCCTCTATATATATATACACATACAAAAATCCGACATATAATGACAGCATGATGAAGAAGGTACAAATCAACAACTACAGACAGCAAATATAAAGAGGAATAGCTGCAGGTATCAGGCGCATCAGCGTCAGCATATGAACACCAGAGGAGGTAATTTTCCAGGGGCTTCGAATCCCATTGATTCTCTTCTCCCTAGGGATTTCCTCTTCTTCCTCAGGGATAGATTTAAAATCGATGTTGAAAGTGTTGCGGATGTCTCGCCGGGTCATTCCTTTGCTCATGTCCGCCACAGTTTGGGACGTCGAGTCCATCAGCGCCATGATGTTCAGGTAGTTAGCAACCTGGACTGTGCAGTAGGCAAGGCATAACACATTATATCATTGGAAAGAGGATTCCAAAATGCTTACATATAAGCTAAATATTAAGCAGGGAGAAAAGCACCTACTTTTTTATGAAAATGCTACTGGCATAGACCAATACCACAAAGAAACAGATGCAGATGCAAGGGTAGCATGTAACATTAACTCGATAGTCTGAAAACGAAAGAATATAAGAAACTGGGCAATAGGAAGAGGAAATTCAAATACACATGAGCCTCAGATTAGCATAATGGATTAACAGTATATTCATGATCTCAACAACCTATGAGCACGGAACATTTAGGCATGACACTCTTCTTGATTGCCAACACTCATAACCTATCTTATAGCAGGAGCCATTGTTGCAGTATTAAGCTTTGGCTTCAAGCTAAGAACAACTTTTTCTACTACAGAATACAATCTAGGCAAATTGATCCTACAAGGGGAATACTAGTAAATGCAATCAGTAACTTACCCAATACATATCAGAATAAATAAATTTTTTGCCTGTCATGGTTATAGTTAGCATATATTCATAAAATAATAGTACACATAGACATTTGCGAATTTACAATATAAATTTAGCAACATACATTACAAATAAGCATACTATAGTATGCTACATCTAGTGTTGGCCACAACAAAATCAATCACGACGCACTATATACAGTTTACAGTCCACAAACAAGTCTATAATCGAGTCAATTCATGAGCCAGGAAATGAGTTAGCTCATGAGACTATAAATCCGAACTATACACGAAGTGTGCTCAAGTTGTTTAGTTCAACGTGCCTAAAAAATAGCTCAATCTGAAAAGACTAGTTAATAACCGATATTCAAGCAAAACTTGATCGAGCAAAGTCAAACAAGTTCACAAACCGATAAGACTAATTTACAAGGATATTGGTTATATTTGATATGAGGGTAGTCAATGAGATTTATATTAGGTGACTTCTCTTTCTTTGTTTTATTATGGATAATAAAGATCATCACCGACATCTGATGTTATATCCATATACTCCCCCTAAACCAAGAAAATTAAAATGAGCTTATGTTTTTACCTGTATCGTTAGGACCCAATTCAAAGAGGAGAGCCGAGCTTCCATAGTCTCTCATGGAGGAGTCATGGTTTTGGTAACATGTATCCAGGGGATGCGATTGATCTTGGACCAATCTGCGCCGCCCCTTATGCATCGGTCATGGAGCAACTCGCACTGGATTATATGTAGTGAAGAAAGGGATTTGGGCAGACTTTCTTTTGGTAAACTCTCGAGATAGTTACAGTTGATGATCTTTAGCTCCTTCAGAGAGGTGAGGCTTTGAAAGCCTTTTCCATCCTGCGTGGGCAGAATGCAACTCTCAATCCAGAGTTTGGCAAAAGAAATAGGCAACGAATCCTTTTCAAGCAACGTTTGTGCTCCACAGCATATCCTCAGAAACTTGAGATAAGACAACGATCTGCACATGTTTAACATTCTCTGCGAGGACCGGGCTTTGGCTTGAACTGAGATCTGCAATTCAGTTAGATTTGGAGGAAAACCATCCAGGTGATCCCAATCTAGACGGCGGCGGCCCCAAATATGCAGGCTTCCTAGTGATGTCAGCTCGACATGCATGTTGGACGGAAGACAATTCAGCTTGAGGCAGTCTAAAATTAGCCAGTATTTTTTCCTCGTCTAAAAAATAAATAAAATCGACATCAAAATTTACATGGAAAACCCCTCAAAATATAAAAAGGGTTAAAATCACGGGATCGTTGCGGTACTAAAATATCCACTAAAAAGGGATTACAAATATCGTCCCTAGACTTGTGTTAGGGGGATTACAATCATCAGGATAACTCTCACTAATTTTTCTTCTCTAACGGGATAAAAATATATCCGTAGAGGATACCCCTCAATACTTCAAACTGGATATTTTTTTAAATCGTCCTTAGACTTGTGCTAGGAGGATTACAATCACTAGGATAACTCTCACTAATTTTTCTTCTCTAACGGGATAAAAATATATCCGTAGAGGATACCCCTCAATACCCCAAACTGGATATTTTTTAACTCTTTTGATGCTGTTTTTATGTTTGGTGTGTGATACATTTGTTTTGTCGATTGTTGCCTATTTATAAGCGATTGATGAAGTTTTTTTTTTTTTTTTTTCCCTTCCCCGTCTTGATTTGCTGCTGTCGCCTTCGCATTGTGCTCACGCATGACGGTACATTCGTTTCATGAATTCTCTTGCGTGCGTCTCCCTTTTTTCTCGAATTCTCTTGTTTTTTCTCCCAAGTGCGCCTCTTCCTCTTTTTTATTTTTTGTTTTTTTTCAAACGCTCTCTGTTTGTTGGGAAAGTCGGTGTGAGGTATAACGAAAATCGCAAAACACTTTTTCCTCGTCGTGCAATTAAAATGGGAAATAGCCCAACAAATAAATAGAGTTAACACCAAAATTTACATGGAAAACCCCTTAAAAGTAAAAGAGTAAAAACCACGGGACTGTTGTGGTATCAAAATATCCACTAAAGAGGGATTACAAATATCATCCCTACACTGTGGTAGGGGATTACAATCACCAGGATAACGCTCACTAATTTTTTTTGTCTAACAGGATAAAAATATATCCATAAAGGATACCCATCAATATCCCAAATTGGATATTTTTCTAATTTTTCTGGTATTATTTTTGTGTTTGGTGTGTGATACATTTGTTTTGCCCATTGCTGCGTATTTATAGGCGATTGATGAAGCCCCCCGCCCTTTTTTTCTTCGTCGCCTTGATTTGCTGTTGTCGTCTTCGCATTGTGCTCACGCATGATGGTACATTCGTTTCACGAATTCTCTTGCGTGCGTCTCCTTTTTTTTTCCGAATTCTGTTGAAAAGTCGGTGTGAGACGCAGCGGAAATTGCTCAGCACTTTTCCCTCGTCGTGCAATTAAAATGGGATAAATAAATAGACCAAAAAATAAATAGAGTCGACACTAAAATTTATGTGAAAAATTCGTTAAAAATAAAAAAGTAAAAACCACGGGACCGTTGCGATACCAAAATATCCACTAAAAAGGGATTACAAACATCGTCCCTAAACTGTGTTAGATGATTATAATTATCAGGATAACTCTCACTAATTTTTTTCTTTAAAATAATAAAAATATATCCGTAGAGGATACCCTTCAATACCCCAAACTGGATATTTTTCTAAATTTTCTGGTGTTGTTTTTGTGTTTGGTGTGTGATACATTTGTTTTGTCCATTGTTGTCTATTTATAAACGATTGATGAAGCCCCCTTTTTTTTTCCTTTGTCGTCTTGATTTGTTGATGCCGTCTTCGCATTGTGCTCACGTATGACGGTACATTTGTTTCACGAATTTTCTTACGTGCGTCTCCTTTTCTTTCTCGAATTCTCTTGCCTTTTTTCCCGAGTGCGTCTCTTCCTCTTCTTTTGCAATTTGGTTAATTATGTATGGGCCCCACCATAAAGGAAAAACCCACTAATAGTCCTTAAACTCCAGAGTCTGTAGGTGTGGAGCAGGCAAACTCAAAACAACGTATATCGGAACATTCATGAATAGCCAACTTCTGAAGCGCCGTTAGACGGTCTCTATGGAATCCACCCGGCACATCAAGAGTAATAAGATTGCACTTCGCGATATGCAGCTCCTGAAGGTTAAGAACGTTGCCGAGCGAAAATCACACAGACCATGAAGCATTCACTATTTCCAGATTGTTAAGAGAGGTGAAATAGTCCATGCTATAGCTCTGGAAAGGCAAGCCAAAATCCACACCTTTAATAGTGCCCGTCTCAATAGATTTGATTGATGTAGGCAGCGCACTAATAGGAGAAAACCTCAGTAGAGAACAACCAAAAATCTTCAACCGTTGGAGAGAAATCGTGATACAGTCACAACTAGAACGTCTGTTCAAGGTTCCGATAACTATAATTCTAAGGACAGCAAACAAATTCTTTGGTTCCAACAGCAATTCGCCCAACTCGCCCACGTCGGTTGCCACGTCATTTATTAGATTTTATTGTTCATGATCCCCTAGCAACAAGCAACTCAATAGCCCATGATGCAACAACTTCCTAGAAGCATGAACCAGTCCCGGAATTTTCATTGTTAGTTCCACAATATTAGTTAGTTAGTTTTGCAACAATCCACTTTGTTATGGAGACGTGGTCTGTTGCTACTTCCACTGTCTCCCTTAAAAATAGCTTTTGATTGCATGAACGGGGGAGCAAAAAAAATAAATCTGCATTTCAGTTTATTATTGTTATTTCTTACTTCTTTACTTTTCTTACTTTCCAATAAGCTTTCATCCTTTATGCGTAAAAGGATCCTATCATTTGGTGCTCTCGTTGAGAGAACTCTCACCGCTTGCCAAACTCTACTCCGTTCATAACCTCTCCATTGTCATTACTCCTGTTCATCAACAGTCAAACCATCTGTCATGGCCGAAGGTACTCCATTTCGGAAGCTTGAAGATACCTAGGAAACCCACACTGCACAAACGCCACTCTTATCCAAAACACCACCCAAGCCTTAACCCAGATTGTCCAGTTGCAAAATACACTCCAAGAAGCCACCACAAAAACAACAATGCAAATTGCTGAGCTACAGGAACAAACCAGTAGACGACTCGATGAATTGGCAGACATCTTTACTATGCTTATGGGGCGCATGGATCGGGCGGTTCCACCTTCACAACAACAACCACAGGTTCCACTTCCAGCACCGCCATAACAACCTTTGCAACCTCTACTACCGCCACCACCCTACCCATACCATCACCCACCGCCAGCAAATCAACCACACCCACACAAACTAGACTTTCCCCGATTTAACGGAACCAATCCTCTTGGATGGATCTTCAAGGTTAATCAATATTTTGCCTTTCATCAAACCTTGCACCCTCAACGACTTCAAATCACCTCCTTCAACATGGACGGCCGTGCCCTGCTCTTGTTTGGTCCCAATGGATGCATACCAACTACCCGTTTCAGTCCTGGGAGCACTTCACCGATGCACTTGAGAAACGCTTCGGTGATTCCCCGTATACTGATCACATGGGTTCGCTCGCTAAGCTAACTCAAACCTCTACCGTTTTTTACTACATATGTGAGTACGAAGCATTGGTGAACCGCACAGTCGATCTTCCGCCTACTTTCTTACTTCACAATTTTATTTCGTGGCTCAAACCGCATATCAGACATTAAGTTCAAGCTCTTAAACCCGCCATTATTATTGAAGCTCAAGGATCAGCTAAATTACAAGAAGAGAAATTAGCTGATCTCTCTTTTTTTGTCAAAGCCCCTCAACCTCATCTCTACATCAAGCCCAACAACAAACGATACCAACATGCTCCACAACCTCCAGGCAACCACCTACCCATCAAATTACCAATCAAATTCCATCAAATGCCACTTACTCACAAACCCTAACATACAAGCCTCTAGCAACCACATCCCTGACCCTCGCTCGAGCTCAACCTCCAGCCAGGACTACCCGGACACCTCTTTCCCAACTTCCTACTCCGCCATCACGGCCAAGTGATCAACAGATCCGAAGTCCTACCACCCAGGGTGAAACAGCTCACTGAAGAGGAAATGGAACGACGACAAGAACAAGGCCTTTGTTTCAATTGCCCGGAGAAATTTTTCAGGGGACACCGATGCAACAATCCGACAACTCTCCTCATTATAGGCGAGTCCTTTCTAGTAGAGGAAGAGCCCGAGCTGTCCGACACCGAACCCTATGAGAGCATGAATTCCTTGAATCTTTCAGTCCCGCCAGACATCTCTTTGCACGCCTTGGCTGGCCATTCACGCCTTGAGGTTAACCGGCTATTTCAGGAACTCACCCCTGCAAATTCTCATAGACAGCGGCTCGACACATGATTTCATTCAAGAGGATCTAGTCTCGCATCTTAGGCTCCCATTGGATTCCACTTATTCCTTCTCTATGACGGTTGGAAACGGTGATTCCTTGCAGTGTTCGGGGTTATATAAGGAAGTTTTGATGATATTAGCCGGACACACATTTTTTATCGATTTATTTGCACTACCTCTTCATGGTGCAAATATCGTTTTAGGCGTCCAGTAACTCTTACAACTCGGCCCTGTCACATTCAATTACCAGGACCTTACCCTCACCTTTACCCGCGACTCCGTGCCCATCACCTTAGTCGGGATGCCTCCTTATGCTGCCCAGCAACTCTTGCCATCTAGGCTACAAAAGCACGTGGAATATTCTACTGTAGCCTCTCTACCTGCTATATGGGTGCAGCCTTCGTAGAGCATGGAAACCCCTTCGCTTGACACCAATGTGGTATCGAACATGGACCCTATACTTGTTACTCTATTGAATCGTTTTGCTTCTGTATTTGAACCACCTCATGGGCTACCACGGAATAGGGAGCAAGACCATCAGATTCACCTCCTTCCCGATACCCTATCGGTTAATGTCAAGCCATACAGGTACCTTTATTCCAGAAACGGGAGATAGAGCGATATGTTCAGGCCATATTTTCTAAAGGTGTTATAAGACCAAGCACGAGTCCTTTCAGTTCCCCGATTATTCTTGTGAAGAAAAAAGACGGCACATGGAGATTTTGTGTGGATTATCGCGCCCTCAATACAGTGACGATTAAAGATCGTTTTCCGATACCCACTATTGAAGAGCTGTTTGATGAACTTTGAGGGTTGAGGTATTTTTCGAAACTTGATTTACGTTTCGGATTTCATCAGATTTTGATGCACCCCGAGTCCATTCATGCTACAGCTTTTTCGTACGCACAATGGTCATTACGAGTTCCTCGTGATGTCATTTGGGCTTTGTAACGCCCCATCTACTTTTCAAGCTACTATGAACTCTGTTTTTCAACCATTTTTATCAGACTTTGTTCTCGTCTTTTTCGATGATCTTCTTGTATATAGCTCGGATAGGAACAACCATATTTCACATCTTGAAGCCGTTCTCCAGGAGCTGCAAGCAAATGTTTTACATGTCAAATTGTCAAAGTGCTCATTCGGACAGAGCTCGGTCCAGTACCTTGGCCACGTAGTGTCGTCTGAGGGACTTTCAGTCGATCCGGCCAAAATATCAGCTATACTTGATTGGCCGCGACCTACCACAGTGCGACAGCTTTGGGGATTTCTCGGGTTATCTGGATACTATCGGAGATCTGGTGATTTCAAGTAAGCACGTCAGGTGAGTAGGAAGTGACTCCCTCAACATCGGGCAGTCCCTCAGCGTGAGCTTCTGAAGCTTGGGAAAATCAGCAACTCCAGTCCCTGATGGCTCCCACGTCCTTAATTCCTTCATGTTGTCCAGTTTCAGTTCTTCCAAGGCAGGAAACGTAGTGCTACCTGTATAAAAGCGAGCGGAAATGTTCTCAATCCGCTCATTCCTCTGAGTTCCAGAAAATTCAGAGACAGCAACCCCCCGAGTGGAGGCAAATCTGCACACTTTTCACAACCAACAAGCTGAAGAGTAACAAAATTATGAAAGTCATCCAGGATGGAAATCCCATGCCGCTATAACGATCTATTATCAGATCTTTAACATGTTTAGGGGGTTTTAGGGCTTGGCGTACATTCTCTTCTTCTCTAGAGTTTTGCGATGTAACATCAAATGTGAAAGATAATGACGTGATGCCCGTTTCCTGACTCAAGTTAGCCGCTGTTGCATCAGCCCCATCAGCAACATTATGCAATCCCTCTAGACGATGCAGCACACCCAGTTCCATTAATGTTGGTCTGCTGGGTCTTCCCACAACGAACAGAGTCAGTGTCTGAAGATTTATCAGGTCACGCATTCCTTCTGGCATTTTTGTCAGGGCGGATCCACTGATATCAAGATGTTGCAGGTTGATTAACTTACAAATGTCATTAGGCAATGCTCCGGACAGCAAGAGAGTTTGAAGGTTGTACAAGGTGCATATTGATTCAGGTAGCTTTTTGATGGAGGTAGTAGATAGATCCAGATATCTAAGGTGCTTCATATTTCCCATGTCAGGCAGACGCTTAATTGATGTTCCACACGCTGCTAAGGATAGGACCCTCAAACCCTGGAGCTTATCAAAAAATTCTGCACGTATTTCAAACCCATGGGAAATTGAACTGATTTGGGACTTCAATGGAAAGAAGGTGCTTAAGCAACGTGAATTGGCAGGGGTCTCCAAAAGGTTGAAGTTATTGAACTGCATGACATCATACGAAACATGGTGTGCCTGTCTGCTTTCTTCTGTGGTCTCCGGCGAGGAACAAGAATTCCCAGAAAATAACTTGGCCAGATCATGGAAAAGATCATGTATAACATAGCATGAAACATTGGGATCAGGAGACGGTTGCAGGAGTGACCTTGACAGAAGGACTTGAAAACACTTGTTCCCCTCAGTTTCATCCTGGATGAAGTTTTGAGCCATCCACAAGCGCACCAATGTTTCCCGTTCGAATTGATAGTTCTCAGGGAACATGGCACAATAAGCAAAGCAGAGCTTGACAGGAGGTGAAAGATGGTAATAGCCAGAGTCCCAAGGCAGGAAGAATTTTTTTCTTTGCGACCTCTATAACCCACATGCTACTGTCTAAGACATGCTTCCACTGCTTCACATCTGATTCGGCGCTTAAGAGATATGCCAGGGTCTTGATTGATATTGGCAAGCCTTTACATTTTTGAGCTATCTTCTTCCCGATCTGTTTTATTTCTTCTATTTCTGGAACTTGAACTACAGGTGCTTTCTCAAAAGCCAAATGGGAGAACAACTTCCAAGAATCTTCTATTAGCTCCAGCCGTGAATATACTCCTCAAACGCTAATCCGTAAAACTTCATCCTCCATGTCATCTAAAACAATCAAGAAACTCTTGCCCGTGAGAAACTTCTTCAGCTTGACATCAATTGTATTCGGATTCTTGATTTCACATCCGTCTTTGGTGACAGCCTCGAGAATCATTTCGTCGAATGGTTTGCATCCAGTGAGCCTCCGACACAAACCCAAGAGCCGTAATGAAATTTCTCCCGATGTTCATTATACGCCCATTGCGCCATTTTGGTTTTCCCTACTCCAGGCACGCCAACAATGACAATCACCTCCAGACGACCATCCACACGATCAACGCCATCATATTTCTAATGCACAGCAACGTTGGCCGCATCATCTCTTACGCAACCCAGCAAGGGATCCTCGATCTCGTCTTTTTCCCGAGCCCTACCCCACTTGGCAGGATCCGTGGAGGACGTAGTGGAGTCCCTTTTGGCCACAAGAGGTTCAGGATCACCCCTCCACAGGCCGAGGTTATCCATCTGACTAATCAACTCCTTGTACTTGCTAACAAGATCGGCCATCCTGGGTTTGATCGTGGTCTTCAATGACTCGTAAAGTCTCTTAGCTAAATCTATACCACCAGACACAACTTCTTTACCTTTGGACAATTTGATCATCGGCAACGAGCTCCGCATCCGCGATGACTTCCTTGTAAGCGAGAAGCCAGCTATGGACGCCGTCATCCAAGAACCGCTTTCCCTCGGCGAGCACGAGCCGAGATTGTACAGGGCCACACCTGTCGAACCCGGTGTGATCCTGTCGAACCACACCTGGTACAGGGCCACCAAGACGGGGTTCAGGGCAGTACCCGACGAGGAGGAGGAGGAAGATGATGACATGATGCTGAGATGCTGAGAAAGGAGACGAAGAACGTGGAGTTCGATCGTCTGTTGTGATTGTTTGGTGAAGATTTTTCATATCCATAAAAGGTGTGGTGTTTGGATTCGTAGAATGGTTTCATACTAGTAGAATGGATGGTAGGGTGGGACACTCGCATCATATCATACTGCGCCAGACTTTTCAAACCTCACACCTCCCCCAATCCCATCTCCATCTCCATCCCCATCTCCAGCTGCACCCCAACCTTCGTCATCATCAACACCCTCATGCGAAATCCGATAATATAGTCGGAATCTTCGTCGAAATCCGAAAAATATCATCAAAATCTTCATCGGAATCTGAAACAGAGTGACTGAACAAAATCAAAATAAAAAGTTTTAACAAAATAAAACAAAATACTTGAACAAAATAAAACAGAATATCTGAACAAAATGAAACATAACGTCTCAACAAAATCAAACAGACGCCTTAAAAAAAAAAAAACATCCCAACAAAACAAAATAGAACGCCAACGCCCGTATTTTTGCTTGCATCCAACGCAGCCCATGACACTTATAAATCACCCAACCAATAAACAAAACAGAAACCATATTATCCGTACACAAAACCACGCAACCACATGGCCGCAATCAAAAGAAAAAACACAGCAATCACTTTCAGCATCCAGTTGTTCACAATTGGAGAGCATATCAGAAATCGACATCATCCACTAGCGTCTTAACCTAATCGAGTCACGATAGGCGATCAACACATAGATTTCGATTTCATAACATAAATGTGAAACTAAAACAATTGAAATTTCTAAGCACGATTTTTTCACGATAGTGAATCACTCATATGTGCAGATATCATAATCCAATATACCTCTCCAGCATTTGAGATCGATTAAAGAATAAAACAGATTACATTAATCAATTGATCATCGATCGAATACCACAGACGAACCCTAATTGGAAACCGATAAATCGAAATCCATCGAATCGAATATTAAATGATTCAGTTTTGGTTTACTAAATAAAACGAGAAATCGATTAATGTTTAAAATTAATTATCTTAATTATTTTACATAAAATTATTAAATTTAAATATCATGACATTACTTTAAATCTAATATAATCTAATACCCTTAGTATTTTGAATATTATCTGTGTTATTTTTTACGAATAATGAAATAAAAGCCTTCAATATATTTTTTATTTTTTTGGTAGAATATTTTTTATTTGGTTAGTAAAAAAATCATTTGTTCATATACTTTTAGTATAATTTATGTCGTTCTCTTTTTTTAAATCGATATATCTAATTTATTTTTGCACACATGTATAGTAAAAATTTATAAAGTTATTTTAATGAACGATATATATAATTAAAATCTCAAAATATTTAAGACGAGACTGTAAAAACCCGCAAAATAACCGTACAAAAAAACGTTTAAAAACTGAAAAAAATCAAATCGTTTAATAAATGATTTTGGTTTTGATTTTCAAATCGACTAATTAATCGGTTCGGTTTTGATTTTAGGTTGTAAAAACCGCACCGATTCGATTAACACCCTTAGTGAGGAGAAGAGAGTGACGGAAGCGGTGGATTGGATATTATATATTGTGGAATTATTGCTCGTGTGTATGTTTTTTTAATATTTGTTGAAAAATTAAGTTTTTGATAATTTATTGTGAAAAAAGACTGATCATAAATTTTTTTAAAAAAACTATAATTTAAAATAAAATAAAAATAAATTGAATTGAATTATAATTAAATAAATTAAAATTTAATTTAATTCAAATAAATTGGATGAATTATAATTTTTTTAAAAATGAATTGAATTGAATTATAACTACAACAAAACGAAATAAGAACTTATGTTTAAATTGATATTGAAAAAATAATAAAATATACTTTTTTCGTCTCATATTTATTGAAACATTTTGACACGACACAGGAATTTATGCGAGTGTTGAATTGTGTGTATTTTGATGAAGAAAGAATATTTTTTTTTTTATGATAATGAGGTTTACTGTAGTACTTATGAGAGGAGATAGTGGGTGTAATGTATCAGATGAGATTGATTTGGTATTTTTTAATGTTAAAAGGTTATCAAAAAAGAAAAGGTTATAATTTTTTTGAGACCGACCAAATAAAAAACGTTGCGATTAATATGGGACGAGGGGAGTATTTATTTTTCCAAATTAATAAATTTTTTTTCATTATTAATAGTATTTAAATATTATTATATTATTTTTCAGTTAAATTAATTTATTTTTAATCTTTTGATAAATATAACAGTCCATTCCGACTGTGCCAACCAAACAACTTTTAGAATGCAACAATTTATTCCATTTCGACCTTCATTCCTGTAAAATAACACATTATATTCCATTCAAAATCCATTCCTGCGATCCAACGTAGCATTTGAATTCGTAACATTTCACATATGGCAGATGAAAGATGGGATTCTATTCGATGATTTGATTGATCGTAATTGTTTGACTTCTTAGGATATGTTTGATATCATTTTTGTTTTTAAATTTCTATTTTTGTTTCACTGGCTGATGAATCAGTACTGTTTGTTTTTTATTACTATTTATAAAACAAATGAAACGAAAATAGAAAACAGAAAATCAGAACAAATAATTTTGAGTTCCTGATTGCTGCTTCATTTAAATATAGTATTCAAAATTGTCTTTAAAAACAATCATTTTATGTTGTAAAGTAATTTCGATTTTTATTACTGATTTTCTATTTCTGTTATTAATTTTGGTTTTTATAGTTTTAGATAACAATACCAACACCACCTTATTTACAAGGTTTGTTGAATTTGAGTGAGATTTATCAACGGAGCTTAGATATTGGTCTTATGAACACATAATAGAAGATTTCTTATTAGACCCATCCAACAGCTACAAAAGATAGGTCGATCGTCCATTGGAGATGCTTATGCATTTGGTATATTATTTGTCCAAGAATGTGCCATTTTAAAACTGATCGTTCATTTAGGGGCTATTTAGTATGACTGCCAACCGTGAAAATCATAAGGGCTATTTAGTATAACTATCAACCGTGGAAATCAAAATCACTATAAAAAACAAATGACTTTTCTGTTTATTGCTTCCACGTCATTCGTTCGTTGGAAAACAAAAATCAGTAAACAAACATTTGTAATTCATAATCTGGTGGAATGAAAACAAAAGGCAGATAACATAATCAACACCAAACAGGCCCTTAACGAGCCTTGAACAATTGCTTTAAGACTAGTTGCCTCAACCATTGTATGAGAGGAAGAAAAGAAAAGGCTGTCAAAATTCAACGTAGAACAAAGCCATCTTTTTCATATCTTGAGAGCCAAGGAGAAATTATCTGAACATACGATTCATGGGTCAGTGAGCAGGGTCGTGAAAATCAAATTTACAGACTTCCAGCAAACACCATAATCATCATCGAAGTAATACAGCTTTACTGTCTATTCTTTACAGCCAAGACCGAGAGTGAAAGATTCGAGAACACCGGAACACTGTACGTTCATGGCTCTACTGCTTCCTGTTTATATCATAAAGCACACATGCATCTGCGGCAGTCTTCAACTGCAAAATGAGAGGATCGACAGTAAGATAAAGAGAGAAGTTATCATGATACCGCGGAAACTCAGGTAGAGCATGAATCATGATCAGATGCAATGGATAGCAAAATATGAAAATAAAACATATTCAAAGCTGAACAACGATCAAAGGTTGTCATAGATGTTACAGCATCCGTTGCTTGCTTGATTCCAAGGAATTTTGCAGCAGGAGGAATGTTTATTCTTAAATAACTATCCTAGAGTTGTTTTCACATGCCGCCACGAGAAAACACCTCCTAACCACAGAATTCATAGGTTTTGTTAATTTATCATGTAGTTGAGGTGTGATCATCGAAAAAGTAGATATTGATTGACTCAAGTTCTCTACTCCGATCAGTCATCTAAGTAAGCTAGTTATGGAAATATCATATGGACTTTCCTTCATGAATGAACCAGGGCAAAATATGGCCAAAGTTCAAAAGGCAAAACATGAATGAACGTGATTATCATCGAACTTGAGCATGAGTCTCTGTTGTATATCACAACCCAACTAAATGTGACATGCAATTATGCTTTTACCATTCCTTATTGTGATATAAGTCGAACATAGAAATATCAGCATGGTAAATTGAATCATTTGAAGCTAAGTATGCATGGACGTTCTATCAGAACTTAGGCCAATGAAGGCGAAACAATGGATGAACATGTCCAACTACATATGATAAAAAGAAAAAAAAAAAAAGTTGGAGAAACAGAGAGACCGTGTGAATCGAAATTTGCAAGAGTTTTGAAGACTGTTACGGCGTTACCTGTATCATGTTCACAGTCTGCTTAATCGCCCATCCCAAGAGGACAAAAACCACCAAGAAAGAGAGAGGGAGACTTTGCCTCCCAGATGTCATTAAAGCCTACAACGGAACATCACCAAATAACACTAGTCAGGACAAAGGATAGAAAAAAAAAAAGTCTCAGAAAAATAGTAAATCAACAAGAAGCTATTAGAACAATCAAACTTACATCTAACAAAACATCATTCTGGCCCCTTGCGAGAAGAAATAGAATTATATACAGAACCTGTGAATTCATAATTGTCATTTAAAACAGAAACTTTTAGAATCAAATGGAACTTTATATGCTGCCCAGGAGGAATGTCTTCGTATACCTCACACGAGATACAACAGTAAGCCATGAACATCCGGTTCCCATAGTACAATCTGAAAAGCCAGTTGGAGCTGTCTTTAACATCTTTATGACTGGACTTCCCTGCCAAGAATGTGCTGCAAAGAGAAGAGCACGAAAATGGGTTAAATTACAGAAGAGTGCCGTCGCTGAGCTTCAGTGGTTATAAATAGTATTGGTATTATAGAGTGGATAGGAGCATATTATAGATGTAAAAATCAAATAATAAACATGAGGATCTTGAATATCTTGATCTCATTGGGGAGCGCTTAATAATATTCTAACGTTGTCTATGACATAAAGCTTATAGAAAAACCTCAACCGTTTCTCAGTTTTCTTAACTTTGCTTGTAAGCCATAAGTCATAAGATATGGAAATTTGTCCAAAACCCTGTCGAAAATAAACCTAAAGCGATTATAGACAAATTACAAGCACTTCTGGCAAACACTAAGCCAACTTAGTATCTTGTAGTATTTTTTATGAGGTGAGCTTTCATCTCGCTTTCTCAACTAAAATCTCAAATTTTCCATTATGAAATTTCAAAGTACCTGTACATTTGTAACCAATGGCTCCCGATATCCAAAGCAAGCAATGATAGGAAAATCAAGCCAGGCCTGGATATAGAAACCACTATAAGAGACAACCACAAAGTAGTGGGAAGTAAACAAGCAGAATCTCAGGGCGAAGACTTGATTGCCTGTATATCTGAGAAAGTATGACGAGTAGACAAGCAGTACTAATCCTGTATCAAACAAATTTTAGCAGAAAGATCAAAATACATACACACACTAACCCACAGGAAGCAAACACATAGTTCGTGCAGCGAAAATTATCATCATTGGACATGAAGAGGAGAAACAGAGATCATGCACCTATCAGTCACCATATCCAAGACTGCTCCAAAGGTTGACACTGGACAACATCAACAGATAAGTGAAAGTCTATAACTCAGAAACAAGCTCACCAAAATGAAATCCAGAAAGGACAAAAAAAGAAAAGAAAAAAAAAAGCCTTCCTCATCATTGACCACCATAACAAGATAAGCCCTTCATCCCAATTCTCAACTCCACTAGCCACAACCAATGAAACCAAGGGCCCTAGAAGCAAATACCTTGCTGACACTAGCTTTGCCTTTGGCCTCCAACTCCAACATAATTTTATTCACTTTGCAACACCATGTTAAATTCGTAGTCATGGACTCATGATCAAGTAAGCACATCAATTTATGTAGAATCTCCATAGCATACTGAATTTTTTTGTTACTACAGAATTCTTCCATTATACCCAGGAAGCAAAGATTTCCTTCCATATTGCAGTCAAGTGCTAGTTACCGATGTATGGCTAAAGTCCGTCTTTAGCTTCCTTGGAGTACAACACTATACAGGAACCAAACTTTCTTTCAAGAGGCATGAACATATAGCAAGTGACAACGCATACCTTGATTGTATCTGCGAGCGAAGTAACCATCTAGAGCATCACATACAAAGCTGCAAAAGGAGAGCAATCCTTATACTCAATTATAGATAGAAGAGCCCCAAATGCTCCAACAAAGCAAATGCAGCAAAACTTTTTTGTATGGATATCAAAAAAGATGAGAGTGGAAGCTGATCATCACCTTGTGAAATAGAGTGAAACAAAGAGAGTTTTGTGCGAGAAAGATACAGCGAACGCAACACAGTTCATTAAAACTCTGATATACCCTGCATCAGAACCAAAGGTATGAAAACATATATTCAAAATAAAGTGCAAGGTAAAAACCACTATTCCCACTTACCAATGATATTTGGTATGTAGAGATATATAGTCAACATCCTCTTTTTCGGCCTATCAGCCATCGTCTTTTAATCATCAACCACAGGTACCAACTGCATATGATTTAAAAAACTCTTTGTCAATACCCTGCAGAAAATACTCAATTTGAATGATGACCCCTTAACCAAAAGTTATACCTGAACAATGATAATAACCCGAGTTCATCCACCAATATAATGAAAATGATGATTAATTAGATTAATCCAAGTGTACATATGAACAAAACAAAATTAACTTAAATGCAACTGCAACTGACCAATTAAAATTGACGATTTAAGGCAATCAAACAGACACTCTAGTCAAGGATTCCTTGAAAACATGCCCAGATAGAAGCAAGCCCTTGATCTGTAAGGATAGGCTACGCTAGTAATTTTTTTAGGAAGAGTATGAAACAAGATAAGTAACTAGAAGTCTAGAACCAACCAATTACAGAGAGTGAGGTAGAACTATTGATCAAACGCTTCTCTCAAGTGAGGTTTTGTTACAATGTCAATATACTATTGCACAATCAATGAAAAATCTTTAAGCAAAACCACAAGCAGTTGAAACTATGAACAAGAGCACAAACACCGAGACACTTGCGTGAAAAAATTGTCACGGGAAACTTAAAACAAAAAAACCAACAGCAACCGAAATCCGGAATCCACTATGATCAAAAGCAATAACAATCATTTCCCTCGTTGATCTCTCAACTTTTGTTTCTTCTTCTTCAAACTTCAAGGTTTTCCCTTCACGGTGGCAATTAACTCTCCTCAAAGGATTCTATGGCACCCTACAATGATCAGATGTCTTTATACTAGGGAACTCAATTATTTATACTAGGTTACTCAAACAAAGGAAATGACCGAATTTCCCCAGTAGAAATGGCCGTGATCTCAAAACCGGAAACCCTCGAAGTCCTCAACATCTGCATTTCGCACAGGCACATTGTTCATAAGTCACTCCTGTTTCCAACTAGTTTAAGAAGTAAAAATCATGCTTTTAGGTGGTATCAAAAGCACAGACCCACCCAACCAACCTGGGTTGGTCTAGTGGTGTTCGACTCAACCTTCTTCTTGAAGGTCTTGGGTTCGAATCCCACTAGTCTCAAAATCCATATTGACCACGCCCGTTGACTTCGGTCAAAGCTTTACCCGATGCTGATGGGGGACGCCTTACTGGCCCGGACACCCTCGTCACCAAAAAAAAAAAAAAAAGCACAGACCCACCCATGTTTGCTTTATGATCAACTCTTTCTAAGCCAATTACAACAAAACCGAACCCAGGTTTCCCATAATGTACAGGGCGCGAAGTACGCAGTCTTTCTAAGCCAATTAATTTTAGGAAATCAAGCCAGTATTTCCACAACTCAACACATGCAATGATTCTATCGGAGATTGAACTCGAAATATCACCAGTGAACTCTGACTGCATCTCATAGAAAACACCCAACTCGCCAATTCTAGCCAATTCATCAAAACTAGCCAATTCAGCCGCGACCCTTGTCCTCGCACGACCCAATTCTACAGTTCCACACGCCTCATGGTCTATAATCGCCGGAGAATCGCCCATCGGCGTTTAAGTCGCTCACCACGGCGGCCAGTTCTTCGAACAGAATTGCAATTGGGAGAAATAACTCAACAAGAGCGTGAAGACAAGGAGAGAGTGAAGAGGGGATTAGATGGTTTCACCTGCGAAAATGGCGTCGCCGATTCAAGTGAGTCGCCGGCGCCGACGACGACGACGGTGAGTCGCTTCGACACACGCAGACAATGAGAATAACCTTTTCTCTACCGAATATGACACTCGCCTTATCCAGGACATGGTTTTTCTTCGGTGTAAGTGTCACTTTCTGGAAAGACCTAAAATTTTTTAATACAGTGTAACAACAATAACTTAAGCTAGTATTTGAACTCATTCGTAATTATTATTTCTTTAGTCTTGAATAAATTACGAAAAATTAATTTGATATGATAATTAAAAAAATTATTGATTTTATGAATGTTTATCATTTTGATCTTATGTGTATGAAGTGGAATGGGTGAAGAGAGAAAAATTAAGGATAAAGGTGATGATGTGATACAAAATATAGATATTTTGGATTTTTTAGATTCTTAACATTATTTTTTATGAAAATATTATAATTTATATAGAATATTCATTTTTAATAATATATCGTAATTTATAAGAAACGAAGAAAATATTAATGTAAAAGATATTGTCCAACCTGAACGTTAAAATAACCAATTTACTATGTAAGGTATTTTTGGATGCAAGGGAGGGCAAAAGCTTTTGGTACAGTTATGCAAGAGCGAAAGATTGATGTGAAATGCATTTAAGTTCAATCGTAGTTAAGATAACTTTACATGACAAAGTAGAACAAAAATTTACAGCCTGCTGCTTGTTCAACTACGCGTTGTATTCTAATTTTTGAATGAACATTTCACTTGGATCGCCAAGTGCTTCGGAGACAAACTTGGGCATGGATCGACTTTCACGTCCTTCATCAAGAGCCTTTTGTCGAGCGGAACTTTGCAGCTTCTTTTCCCCAAGCAGAGCTGCCAAAGACGACGTATGCAAAGAATGCTCGTTAGCGCCAAGTCAAAATGTTCAAAGCAAGAAAGACGAGTGTCACAAGTTCTAGTTTACAACAGGGTCTAGGAGAGGGAGAGCCTTGAGCATGGTCTTAGTCGGTGAAGCGAGATATTAAAACTATATCGCGATAAAAACTATGGTCAAGAAACTCCCAATATGAGTGTCTGAACAACCAGATCAAATTTGTACCTTTGGGAATCATATATGGGAAAAAAAAATATTCAAGATTAGAAGTAGAAAAGAACATGATGTACCTCTTCGATGACCTTGTTAACAACCATAGTGCAGTTATCGCTCTTGTAAAGGCCACAAGTACCCCATGGAGCACCAAACCCTGCATGTTCGACTGCAGTGATGACTTTCCTATTGGGACATTCAAGACGGGCCTTGGGTTTGGGATCCTCAACCACCTCCATGATTTCCTTATTGTCGCGCTTCCATGATTTCACGTAAGGCGGATAGTTATCTCCCACAAAGCTGCAGATAGTGTCCCTGTTAGCGAGCCTGATCTCCACTCTGTCTATGGAGCCGCCTGCCTCGTCGAAGATAACCAAGAAGTTGTTCTTTGGCTTCAAGAATGAGCGTGGAATATGGTACCTGAAAGTGGATGTTATTATTATGAATCACGACGACAATCATCTATTTAAGACAACTTCAGCATTGCATAAGAGATAAGATCTTACTCGGATTGAGAAGGCTTGTCGTATTCAGTGAGGAACGACGACCAGTAACGACCGATGCTCAGGCCATTGACCCAAACCATGCCTTTGGTCATGTTCTCCATGTAGATAGCCACTGGATCATTCCCTTCTGGAGCATCAAAGTATGTCTGCGAGCACCATGCACACATTCAGTGTTTCTTACAGTTTCTTCAACTTTCATGGTTGAGGTGGAATGAGTTTGCTATAAGCAAGCTCAAAAGTTATCACCTTATACCAAGCAAGAGCTGGTCCTGCACCCTTATTTGGAGGACCCCATTTGGCTTTCTTTGCTCCTTCTTCTGTGTAGTATTCGCATTCCTCTCCTTCCAAGCCGATCTGGAGTCATTAGTATACATCAGCTATTAGTCTTATGTCACAGGGCGAGGCACTGTTTTAGTCAGCTTGAATCTATGACAACTACTCCATCGATATGAACTTTTGTCATATGACTAAACTCATTCCTTAGTGGGAAATTTTCATATATTTATACCTTGTGATGGAAACCATTGAAAGAGAGATCAAGATCTCCAGTAGCCAAACCCTTGACTAGCACAGTTCTGAGACCAGTGAACCTATGCTCTTGGTATGCTCCACTGTCCTGCATTGACCAGAAATGAGAGTTTCAATTATATTTTTCAAAATGGAGAAATCCCCTCTTTTTATTATGTATAAGTGAGCTTCGACATACTGGCATTCCAACTGTTGTGCCCAAAAACGACAAGGTGTTGACGCCTTCGTTCAATTGTACTGGCAGGGTGAAGCTGTAACTGTATGATCTTTTGACCCCATGTTGAGTTCCTGCGAAAAGAATCGTGAAAGATAAAAGTAAAGATGAATGGAAGAAGAGTTGATAATCAAACCAAGGATGTGCTTTGTGATGCATACCAACATACTGTCCGTTAACAAATACGAGCATTGAGTGGCCTAGAGCCAAAACCTCAAGGACCGGATGGAGCCACTTTCTCATTGGCATGTCAAGAATGTCCAACTCTATGCTGCAAAATCCAAAAAAATGTTAACAAGGATGGTTAATGTTCAGATTTAACATACTGTCTCTGGGCCTGTATTACGCATTCAAGCTCCAGCAGAAGTCTTAGAAGCCCGTGTTTACCTTGTCGTATACCAGAGATAGTCTGAGGAATCTTTCACCATTGCATACTGCTCAACCGGCTTTCTGTGGAAGTTTCTGCCCTCCGTGGGAACTGTCTCGGTGGTCATCTGCCATTTCAAATTCTTATTTGCTACCTCTGACCTGGTGAAGAATCTCGCGCTGTGTTGTGAAACAATCTGTTTTATTTTCCATAATATAGAAAAAAAAGGAATTAAAAAGCGAATGATCAACATAAGACTAATGAAAGCACCTCGTGTCAAGTGTTTCCTGTCATTGACTCAAAAGTAATGTTTCTAACAAGTGATTGATGCGGTATTGTTTTCTTTGTAAATTGCTGTTACCTGGTTTGTGTTGAAGACAACGGTCTTACAGTCAGGGAGGATGCTAACTGACTTCTTCGGGAGGAAGTAATCTTTGCCTCTAAATTTGATGGTTCGCGCTACATGAGAATCATTGTTTTTCAGGAATGCAGCGCAAATTCCATCTTCAGATTTCTCGTAAATCATAGCCTGCATTCATAAAAAAAAAATGAAAGAACTCTAAGAGAACTCGTTTCGCAAAAGATACAAAAGGATCATAGCACACCAAGGAGGGTGCCGACACTGCGCTACACATGTGAGGCAGCGCTCCACCACGTCAACATGTTTCATAGAACTAGAAGAATTAGTTACTCACTTGTAAGCGATTTCCGTGAGCTTCCATCCTATACCTTCCCCAGAGGAGAGCCTTCCTCGACAATGCCAATGCGTAATGCAAGTCCCTGAGGTGACCCCATTTTGGTTCCCTGACCAATCCTGTAAAACAAGTCATGAATTTACGTCGAATCTTGATCAATCTTTTGCTTCCATGTACAACGTTAGAACTATTTGAGTTCCTTGAATGGATTTATTAGGCGTGACCAAGTTAGAAGATTTACCAAATTCATCGAGTGGAGCATCATCATAGTATCGAGTTGTAACGAAAGCGGCTGCAGTTCTTCCATAATTTGTCCCTCCATAGTACTGCAGCACATGTTTGTATATTTTCCAAGTTATGACAGAAAGAATAACCTGAGGCTGGATTTTGGAAAGCGTCAGTGCATCAACTTTCATACCATATAGTAGTTGACATGGCTGCCATTTTTCGCGAACCAATGCGCCACTGAATATGCCATATCTTCCACTGGTCTTGTCGAAGGTGTATCTCCAAAGGTTCTATATCTGTACCCATGAAACAAATAGAAGAACATTTTGTTGTTAAAAGACACCCACGACACCGACGAGATAAAGGCATCTTCGTTTCATTAGGCAAGGATTTTCAGAATCCGGATGTGTATACTTACTGAGCAGTCCAGTTCTCGGTCCATAGCTTTGGTTTGGTGGGTGCATTTGGACCTTTGAAAGTGTCTGCACAATGCCTACCATTACATGCGTTAATCTGCAAAACATCAAACTGTTAACTAAGAAATTGTTCCGTGGCTAACTTGCTATCTTGCTAGCTCTCTTTATGCTTACCACTTCACCAGGTCAATTCTTCTGCTTGCACATGATCCACGGGACACCAGTGTCCAAGGAGAGAGCAAAGTCTCCTGCCCACTTAATGTATCGGTTTCCAGCTGCTTTGAATGCCGCCTTTATGTGATCATACTCATTTTCTATCTGCATATTGATTTGACGTAAGACTCAACGCGCTTGCAAGAACAGAAATGAGCTATGCATCGAGATTTCACTCGGGGAATGACGAACCTGCGAGAGGATGATAGGTCCTCCTTGGGAAGCATATAGCTTGTTCTCTTTCATCATATCGACAACTTTGCTTACCCACTGTGCCATATGTTGCTGCAACCAAGATCATTGAAAGCTTTACTCTATGATCTCAAAGATCAGAATCATCAAATTGTGTCGTTGGTCCTGAATATCGCACCTTGAACACTGGGTTATCGGTTCTGAATATGACACCTTCCTCCTCCTTTAACCAGTATGGGAGTCCTCTATACATGTTATGTCGTCAAATGCTGAGTATTTGCTGGGGAAATATTGACATGAGACAAGGAACAATGTGGCTTCACCTACCCATGATTCCATTCGGCTTGGATAAAGGGTCCGATCCTGAGGGTCGCCCACATGCCAAGCTCGCCAACCTTCTTGATGAAAGACACGAGATCTCGATTCCCTGTAAAGTTGAACTGCAGAATTCGCAACAGAACAAACCCCAACAACCTCTAAGATTCCATGATCGTCTGACCAAGCCTAAGTGGCAAAAACTCTAGAAAGGTTGAGCCTTATATATGATGCACTCGCATTACACGAATATAATCTTTCTAAATTTATAGCAATGCGCATTGTTGCAGCAGCCACATTTTCTGTTATATGTGAATACGGCTCACCTGACCCTTGACGGGTTCATGAATGTTCCAAAAGACATACGTCTGGATACAGTTCAAGCCTCCTCGTTTGGCTTTCTTAATGAGATCCTCCCAGTCCTATGACACAATAGACATAACCAAAAAGAGCAAAAACTATCAACCGCGATGATTGAAAGAGACGACAAATAAAAACTTCATCGTTTCGCACATAAGAAATAAGGACTAAATAGTACTCCATTCAACAACATAATAATCAGAGGAACAAAAATTCCCATCTAGTTATGCACATACCTCAGCTTGGGTCCGAGGATAATGAATGGAACCGGAGAAGATGAGCTCCCGCTTCCCATTGATAAGAAGGGAGCGGCTGTCATAGGAAACACCGAGTGCCTTGGAATCGTCCTCTTTGGCATGAACGGCCGGGGATATAGCCAACAAGTAGAGGATCGCGAGAGCGAACACATTCCTAGGATGCACCAACACCATTGTCACTTTCTTCTTCAATGGAACAATTTGATCAGAAAAATGAAACATTTTTTTGTAACAGGATTTGAAGAGTTCCCCCCAATGGGTGGCACAAACTGGAGAAAATCCGGACAAGAACATTATTATAGATTGGATGAATTGCTAGTTTTTCTTGCATTGGCTGAGCACTCTTTTCGTATTTACTAATTTTGATCTTGCTCAATGCTCTTGTTAATGTTGGGTTGTTCTCTATTATAATTGTTCTCTTTTTTTTCTTTTTTTCTTAAGTTTCTTTTTCTTTCTTTCTTTCTTCCCTTTTTTTTTAAATAGAAATAGTTGTGTTTAGCTTGTGGATTTCTTGTTTTTTTGAGTTGAAGAGAAACCATGTTCCGATTGTTTTACATATTGCAAATATCACACATGATCTCAACATTTATAAATAGAGAAAAATAGCATAAATCTACACTTGAAAAATCAGGATAAAGAGACAGCAGCAACTGCAGCATGTTGGTTGTCGCTATTGTAACCAAATCCGGGAATATTTCGCATATTTTATAAAAAAATCCGAGGACTTTTCATTAGCCAAACTTAAAAAGTATTTTTTATAAAATTCGCTTATAATTCGGATTTTTCGTATAATTCACGTATAATTTGAATTTTTTTCGGATTTTTCGTAAAATACAGAGAAAATCCAAAATTTTTATATGTAACCAAATTTTCTTAAAACCTTCACATAAAAATTAGGACTTCTCAAGAACATCAACCCTTCCGTTTTCACGTTTAAAACCCGTATTAATCTCGTATCCGATTTCTTTTCGTATTAATCACCGTATCGTTCTCATGCCGAATTTATCCTTAGGTTTTTTTCTCGATTTCTTCCCAATCTTTTTGATTTTATTTTTAGAATTTATGTTTGCCGAATTTTGTTACTATGGTTGTAGCCTCACACACAAAATTATAAAATCAACTATTTTTTAAAATTTAAGGCTCTGTTTGGCATGATTTTCGTTTTTGGATTTTTGTTTTGAATTCTATGACTAACCAATCCAAACTGTTTGGTATAGTTTTTTGTTTTCCAAAATGAAGAATTAGTAAAAAAGCTAAAATCCATAAATAATGGATTTAAACCTTTTATTCCTAATTTGTTTTGATAGAATGTTTCAAACTCCCATTTCTAATAATCAGTTTATTTGACTTGATGATTTTGATTTTGGATTCTGATTTTCTAATTTTTTTTATTGATTTTTGTTTCCACTATTTTAAGCCGTCATATCAAACAGTCCCTAAATTTTCAAAACTTGGTAGTTATTTTTTCAACCTGTGAGTGGGGCTGCAACCTACACACTACATTAGTTGCACCCCATGATTTTTCGATTTTGCTTTCTAAACTTTTAAGAAACAGACACATATGATATAACATATCTCAGAGCAAATCCACTGCAATTGCTATATGGGTTGGCATATTTATATTATAGCTGATTCAAAATAAGCTATGTTGGCTGATTTTTTTTTTACCAAAACTGGAAAGATTCTATGGAATCTTCAGCATCATGAAAACACACATATAGAATATTTCATGGAATCTTTCCCTTTACGATAAAAAATCAACTAAGATAGCTGATTTTATAGCAATGGCTAAAAAATTTATACTCCAATGGGCAAGTTCATCCATGGAAAAACTTGTGTTTTGCCGATCTAATGTCATACCATATTTGACAATGAAAATAACAAAAACCATTTTTTGTCTAATCTCACAAAACATGGTGCACAAATCCCAACCCAAGAAAGTAACATAGGTGTCGAACATAGGTGTCGTTCTTTTATTCATTGATTCACCACGTATGGATATTATAACACGATTCCCATTTGAATGACAGTTGCTAGATTTTAACAAATTGATAATAGTCATGGGCAGAATGAAGCCTTGCCTATACCAAAACGTCTTACTCTCAATCTAGAGGGATTATATGTTCACGGTTAAACAATCCATCCAAACTAAGGAGAACCTCGATCACCATGATCAATTTCTCCAATCTATATACGAATCACTAAAAACCACAACCAAATCACACACCGATAAAGAGAAATCGAACCCTAATGGGAACGAAGATTGAATAAAGCGAACCAATATACCTCGAGATCAGTTCTGAATCATTCCTCGTCAACTGAATAAACTTCGCCGATGATGAACCGTGAATCTCTCCGTCTCCGGCGGAGTCGGTGACGGTGACGGTCGTCGAGGTGGAAGGTGAAGAGGTGAGGGTTTTGTGGTCGTGTGAGGAGTCATTTGGTGTGAAAGTCTCCGGTGGAGGAGACGGTGGTTGGTGGTGAGGGTTTGGTGGCGTCGGCGGAGCAGGAGGAGGATGAGGTTTGATGGGTTGGGGTTTGGGCGAGGTGGTCGAGGGGGTCGGACAAGGTGGTACTGGTGGTGGATTTACTGGATTTTCATTAGTTTCGACGGAACATGGAAGTACGTAACCGTTACCCCGTTTGGTACGTGGGAATCATGGGCGGAATGAAATAGCTCATCCCGGATTAGGGCTCAGCTCATTTGGAGAAACAGTAGTCTCATGTTTAGACTCTGGTTTGATTCGAATTTAATCGAGTTGAACCCATCATACTTATTTTATAGCAAGGTTTGGGTTCGGTTTGATTCGGCTTATTTATTCAGTCGAGTTTAATTAAGTTTTTTATGAACAAATTACAATATCATTAAAATTTAAACCAAAAAAAATTATTATCAAAATCACAATCAAACCAATCAAATAAATAAAACTAACGATTCTAGAGTGACGTCACCATCATGATAGACTTATTCATATAGGAGGATATGAGCACTACTCAGTTTATACTAAAAATCAAATGTAAAAAAGCCTTCTAAGAACTCTATCAGAAGCTTTCTTGTGTTTCAATACTGTAGCTTATAAGTTAACTTAATATAAAGACGCACATAGTGATCAGGAAAAAGATATGAGAAATTTTATACAAAATATATAATTATATTATATATATACTTATTGAAATTAAATTTTATGCACATATATAAACTCGAGAGCCTTAAACAAACCTTTAATCGAGCTGACTCATGAGTTTATCAAATGAGCTACCTCGTGAGTCTTTTAAACCTAGCCATGATGGCTCAAGTTTGGTTCATTTAATTTCACAAGCTTTAAAATTAAGCTCAAGCTTGGGTCACAAGCTTAATAAACGATAATCGAGCCAAACTTTTATCGAGTCGAGCCAAAAAGGTTCATGAATCGACTCGTCTCATTTACATCCCTATTCCAAATGAATGGATAAAATCGTGTTTGGTTATTTCATTCATTCAGAATGGGCAATTCCATATGGAATCGGATTTCATTCTCAAGTCTCATTTTTGATTCCGACATACGGTGGCCGGATTCGTCCATTTCGACCAGAATGGAATGCTTTAAAAAAAAATTAGTTTAAATAGTTAATAAATAAATAAGTTTAAATTTTATTTTATTAGTACAAATTAGGTAAACATAGATGAATTGGTCGAAATCATCCATTCCATTCCTATCTCCATTCAGCCTGAATACATCATTCTATTCCACCTCAAAACCATCTCTGCTATAACGCCCCGACTTCCACGTCTTGACGCCACGTGGGCGTTATACCGTCACGGATTCAATCCGTGACAAAGCCAAATAACCCAGACGGGTTTAGAGGAATAGAAGACAAGAAAAAATCAACTAAGCAGTTATATTACATAATTGCGACAGTAACATTTAGTTCACAAAATTACAGTCTATTTTCAGTAATCAAAATATAACAAGTCGCATTATATATTATCTCTGGTCAGCTTCCAGTAAGCTTTCAATAAGTCAAAATCTACCAGTTTAGTTACATAATAACCAACGTGAGATAGCTATATGCATGCAGTCCTTGCTCTACTGGACTCTATCATCAACCTGTTGATTTTTTGTAAATGAAAAACATAACCCGTAAGTGTAAAACTCAGTACCCTAGAGTATATGAGTTTTGTTTGCAGGGCATTCCCTCGACTATGACAAATCGGTGAGTTCAAGTAAAACATTTTCGTAATTTATAGAAAAATATGAACGCCATATCAAACAGTACTTTCTTTTATACATCTTCATATCTTTTCTGTCTTGAAGTGAGATTGTTTTCAAGTTATTTGAGATTGTTTTATGGTGTTTTTTTTACTTTTTATTCATTTTTGTGTGTTTTGAAGTGAATGAAGTTGTTCTTATGGTCTTTTTAGCCTTTTTAATGGTTTTAGAGTGTTTTAAGCTCATTTGAAGGCTCTTTTGATAGCTGCTTAGGTTTTCAAGTTATTTGAGGATATTTCATGGTGTTTTAGGGCTTTTAATGTGTTTTGGAGTTTTTTAAAGTCATTTCAAGTCTCTTTTCGTTGTTTCTTGTACTTTCAAGCTATTTTAGGATGTTTTGTGGTGTTTTTAGCTCTTTCATATGATTTTGAGTGTTTTAAGATCATTTCAAGTTTGTTTTCATAAATTCTTGCGTTTTCAATTTAGTTAATGTTCTTTTAGAGTGTTTTTACTACTTTTCATATGTTTTTGTGTATGTTGAAGAGATTTGATTTTTTTTTACGGTGTTTTAATCCTTTACATGTGTTTTTGAGTGTGATAAAATCATTTCAAACCTTTTTTCATAGTTTCTTACGTTTTCAAGTTATTTGAGGTTGTTTTGTTGTGTTTTTATCCTTTTCATGTGATTTTAGTGTTTCAAGCTCATTTTAAGGCTCGTAGTTTCTTGCACTTTCAAGTTATTTGAGGTTATTTTGTGGTGCTTTTAGCCTTTTCATATGGTTTTGAGTGATTTAAGGTCATTTCAAGGCTGTTTTCGTAAATTCTTGCATTTTCAAATTATTTGTGGCTGTTTTATAGTGTTTTTTCCACTTTTCATTCATTTTTTGCATTTTGAAATGATTTGTGATGCTTTTATGGTGTTTTTAGGCATTTGATGAATTTTTGTGTGTTTTAAGCTAATTTCTAGGGCCTTTGCATAGCTTCTTGTGTTTTCGAGTTATTTCATTAGTTTTTATGGTGTTGTTAGCCTTTTCAACTACTTTTGGGTGTTTTAAGCTCATTTCAATGCTCTTTTTAGAATTTTCAAGTTATTTGAGGTTGTTTCATGGTGTTTTTAGCCTTTTCTTGTGTTTTTGAGTGTTTTAAGGTCATTTAAAGGTTGTTTTCGTTGTTTCTTCTGTTTTCATGTGGTTTGAGGTTGCTTTGTGGTGTTTGTAGCCCTTTCATGTGTTTTGAGATCTTTTCAAGGCTCTTTTCGTTATATCTTGAGTTTTCAAGTTATTCGAGGTTGTTTTATGGTGTTTTTTTCGTTTTTCATTCAATTTTGTGTGTTTTGAAGTGAATGGAGTTGTTCTTGTGTTCTTTGCCTTTTCAGGTTATTTGAGTTG
>JAOVYX010019389.1:0-18583 GCA_035668315.1 Drosera spatulata | reverse complement strand
GCCTCCGAAGATGCTTGGGATCAGCGACATTGCTTGTAAGTTACTATTGGGTTTACGAAAAATGGGTTCGAAATGTTGGATGGATTTGCTGTGGGTTTGGTTGCCGAATTTGCTTTTCCGAGGAATGGGCAAATATTTATAGACTGATGAGATCCTTCTGGCACTTTCATGTTTCTTCTTTGGTTTTGACAGGGAAATGACTTTTTTTTTCTTTTTTTTTTTCTGATAAGGTTCTTTCTGCATGTTGATGATTTTCTATAATCTTCTACTACTTTCTTCACATTTCTGGTGAAAGAGTTGGCTTTGGTCCATGATTAATTGGGCCTATAGATATGTCTATGATGAATTCAGCCAGTGGATTTCATCCCAAACGTCGGGTCAGAAGGGGTTGGTTGAGAGCAAAGTTTAATGAGAATAACACGATAAGCAATTATTATATTTTATACTGGTAAAACTTTGACAACTTATGAAAGATTAATCTTTTTATAGCTTATGTATTTTCATATGTCGAAGATAATGGATAATCACAAAAAACTTTGATAACAACAATTTATCAAAAGACATATTGGATATTCAATAATTCTTTTCAAGCAGAAAGTGTATAAATTTTAATCGTGTTCTTTGTTTTTATGCAGTGGAATAACTTTGGGGTTATTTGATATTATTGTTCAAAATTATGTAAATCAAAATCAATAATAGAAATAAAAAATCAATAACAAAAAGAAAAATCATTTTATCAAATAAAATGACTTTTTATAAATAAAATCTTGAATACTGTATAATGTAGTAGTAATATTTATTTATCAAAAAATGACACCTAAAATATCAATTATTATTTTATCATTTTTTTAAAATAAAAACGCTTGATTGTCATTCTTATCCTTACACAATATTTTTTTCCTTATTGCTTTAATTCTCTTGCTTTTTATATTAGATTCCATCTTTTCAATCTTTGACAAAAAGAAAAAATCGAATCTACGATCGATTTTTTACCTCGAACCATCTCCTAATGCTCCACTCAATCACACTCGATGGGGTCAATTGATGATGTCTGTCTTCGTTTTGAGAAGCTTTCATCCTTCGATTCTTTAATTTGGATTTGTAATTTTGATTTTAGCTTCGAATTTTTCAAATCTGCTTCTCAATTGTAGTCAAATCATTCATTTTTATCCATGAAATTTGGATATGCAAGCTCCGATCTTTCGATTCTGATTGACGACAGGATGATTCGTACACCTTGATTGCTATTATTAAAAAGTGAAACACGTCTAAGTGTTTTGACCAGATTACTTTCAATGATTCCTCTAAAGAGGAAATTGGTGGTGGTGATATAGATAAAAGTCCCAATATAACTTGCTGTCAGACTAGAGGGGAGAGGGGGATAGTCTCTTTTTCGAAACTTTACTGTCAAACCAACAAAGGTCAGTTAGACAACAACGTTGTTTTAAGATTAATTCATTAATGCGGAACCTTATTGCAGTATTATTGGTTCCTTTTAGTTCATTGTTGGTCGAAATTGATTAACAGTAGGATTAAAGATAATGAAAGCAGTAATGTAAGAACACAAGGAGTTTTTTTATATTGGTTAGAGTATATAGTTAAAAAACGGTTATTCCCTTACTCCACTCTTCTCTTGACTATCAATGTGATATATCAAGAAGATAGTATTAAGTGCGATTGTTTTAGGCTCACAATCATTATGTAGAGGACACGGTAATATGCATGTGATTGTTTTATGCTATATCCCTTAAGAATAACTAGCTTAGTGTTTATTTTCCAAACATTATGGTTTATTTTCTTCTAATAAAGAATAGTGTAAGTTCGATTATTTCATGTAAGTTCCTATGTTTGTGATACCTAAACCCCTTGTAATCTTGTCGTCTTGTTTCGACGAGTGTTCGGAACGACGGTGATGTCATGTGTCAAGTAGGTATTGGACACATAATTTTCGGGACGTTACAGAATGCTACCAGAGCGTGGGTTTAGAAAGAAACATGGGATCTAGAGACGCGTATTTAATATAGGATCATGAGACTCTAGTTAGTTAAGACATTCATGTGAATGTAAATCCGACCTTATACTTAAAAATTTAAGTGACGTCTTATTTAAGAGATATTCATGATTTCCAGTAATTCATGTGATTAACTTAAAGATAATTCTTTTCAGGTCAGGAAATACTATAAGAAGCATCGAGCCCACACCTGATTATGTATGGCAAATGGTGCCACCTATAAACCCGAAAGGTCTTATCTTTATACATCTTTTGATGGCTAATGAGGTGATTAGGTAGTTAAAGAAGATATATGATGGTAGTGACAATTCTGCCATCTTTACCATTGCATGGAGACTATTCTCGATACAGGGAGAAGTATGATGATATAGTTATGGATGATGAACCTAACGAAAAATACCTGATCGATGGCTAGTGGACCATAAGTGCTAGAATATTATGCTTGGAGATAGTACAAGATGTGGTATACGAGATGTGAGGACATCCAAACTATGAGGCAGAATATGAAGAGTTTCTGCAATAACAAGCACTACTTTAAGAGTAGAAATAATTATATGGAACATGATTTCATGTAATAAGTAGTTTAGTAAATATTTCGATTTTTATTTAAGTGCTTAGTTGATTGTTGTATCTCCTTCAGAACAGTTAATAAAATTCATGACTTGTCGGTTTAATTGCTTGTGGTATCTACCTGTGTGATCAGTGAAGTTATGGTATGAGAAGATTACAGGATGATTTATCCTCTTGGGTTTCTCTAATTTGAGGTTTGTAAGATATAATCACATGAGACTGACCATAGTTCACTTGATCCAAGTTACATAGGGCAAGTAACCATTGGGTTCCTTTTGAATTGCTTAGTTATTAATAAAAGTTCGTTATATTTTCAAAATCTTGCCTGAATTTGATGATACCTGACATGCATAAATCCCGCTTGAATACATGGGAATTGGTAACGTGACATGAATACATCGTGAACCTGAATAAAATTATGACTGATGCACGTAAATTTATTATTTCAGCCACAATAGCATGTCTTAGAATGCTTTGGAATTCTCGCCAAACAATCAAAATCTTGCTATTCATAATGACTGCAACGACGAGGAGATTAAGCAACAAGCATCGCATGTCGGACAACCTGATGCTGAACGACGTAATGCCGAACAACTGATATGTGTGTAAACATACATCGTTTTCTTATCTTAAGTTATTTGTTTTTGCCGGTTCTAGTCTTAGTTTGAGTTATTTTAGTTCCTTTTATTGTTTAGAGCGTCGATATTATCGTATTTTTTGTTTTTCGTGCAAGAATGAAGAGTTTGGAGTATTTCTGATCGTGAGCTGTGTGGAAGGAGAATTGAAGCTGATTTTCTGAAGTTTTGGTTGATCATGAATGAGCCGAGACGTGCCTACCATTTGTTGGAGCTTAAAAATCGAAGTATGCATGTTTTTAACCAAGCACGGGCTGCGCTTTTTGAGCACACCCCGCGCAACTTGACTTTTTGTGTTCCCTAAGCATGGGCAGAAGAGGCCTATGCACGGGCTATGCGCTATGGACACGGGCCGTGCCACCCACGCACGGGCTGTGCACCCTATGAAAAGTGCACAATCTTATCTTGCTATTTTGATGAGATTTTGGTTATTTTTCATTTCCTATGTATACCCACTCCCAAAGATCGAAAAAGGACGTCTTTTATCAAGGCTTTTCATCAGAGACGAGGTTGGGATGGTGACGAATTGGTTTTTTCTTGACGCCTTTGACGAGAGGTTGATCTCAGACGGTTCATAGCTACACTTTGTTCGATCATCATCATTGCGGAGTTGTAATTGGCTGCTTGTAAACCAATTTTCATTGGTTGCTGATTGAATACTCGGCCCTTAGTTGTGTTGTAATGACTACTTTCAATTGTTTGTTTGATTTGTTGTTTTCATTCATGACTATAGTAGCGTAAAAGTTTAATATGGCGCAGTAGTTTGATCTCTTTCATGGATTCTAATGAGACTTGTTTTCTGTATTCATTAATTTCATGTTCACAATTTATCTCTAATTGTCTATTCTATGTATTTTGATTGATGACCTTAGTACATAAGAGAAGTATGTATGCAGTCAAGCCATTCTCTTTTGGTTGATGTTAGTAGCAATTTCAAATATCATTCTCTTTTGATTAACTTATGATCACATGTAAATGAGCATAATTTGACGCTAATCTGTGTTAGGTCATTATTGTGGGGTGTTCGAGAAATATTTACAATGTGACATGTTTCGTCTGTGTTAGATTCTCTTTTGGACATAGAGTAAATATGCTAGTTTGGTTATGTGATGTTTTATGGTAACCAATAGTTTCATCGGCAACTCTCTTTTAGTCGAGCTGTATTATAAACACCTATTATAAATGAACATGAAATGAAAATGTTAGTCAGTGATTGAATCCATGAAGTGTGAAAACTACGATCGTCATATACTTTATCCACTCTGATAAGAACATTTTCAAACAAAAATCCAAATTCTTTATTTGAATTATCTTTTTCAATTTTATTCTCGTTACCAACAAAACCCCCCTCCCCCCAATTTTATAGAAAATTATTAGATAGATAAATTATTTCACAAAATTTGAAAAACCTGTTCTTTATGGGATCGACTCGTGCTCATCACTTCTACATTATTATAAAAATTATGTAGTATGAAGTAAAACTTATATTTCAATTTGTAGCAATTCGTGACGGGTTCTATCAACAACCAGCCAACGTCCCGGCGAGGGATGCACCTCTAGTAAATGCTATTCATGTCTTGCTTAGGGAAATGGCCAAGAAAGCACAAAACGACGCAGAGGAAGAAAGAGTTGAGAGCGACAAGTTTCTCCGTCGACTCAGCGCTTACCGCCCAAAACGCTTTGGGGGAGATGAAGACCTAACGACCCTTGAGGATTGACTGAGAGGTCTTGAGAAGCTGCTGGATACGACCCGTTATCCTCCAAATTTGAATGTCACCTTGGCCGTGTACTATCTAGAAGGCGAAGCAGATGCCTAGTGGAGTATAGTGGAGGTTAGAACGAAGGAGCCCTGGTTTAGTTGGAATGAATTTAAGAGCATGATTATGGACAGATTCTACCTTGAGTCCCTACAAGCGCAGAAAAGAAACCAGTTCCTTAACTTAAAACAACTACACATGTGCTAAAGTCTTAGCTTGTGTAGTCTTATCGTTGGCAGTACCCGAGGTCTACTGAGCGATTTTTTGCTCACGGGTTTTCTTTTGTCTTTGGTGTTGTTTCTTTTATGATTAAGTACTGATGGAGATGGGGAGGCTTCAGAGTAGATGTGAGCCAAGGAAGGATCATTCTCGTTACTGTAATGAGAACCTTGTTCTGTAATATTTGGACCCTAAGGTCAAGCATTGGAGGACTGCAATAATTGACTTCTCGCACTTTTTATTGTTCGAATCTAGTACGGAAGTAATGTATGATGACTGCGTGTGGATTGTATTACTATTACGTGGTTGTATTTGTGCCGTATTGAGGATTGAGTTATGTACTTATGTCAGTTGACCCTTCCTTTTCGTTCTTATAAGTAGACCCTATATGAAATATTGCCTTGCTATGGGCCTCTGTCTGTAACGATAGTGACGTCACGTTAAACTAAGCTGGAGGAATATCGAGATGTTACAGCTGTAGACCAAGCAACTGGTCACCACTTCAACAACTCTCAGGATCATCACCACTATAGAAGGCACCGCAGTTGAGACAACAAAAGCAACAACTACTGCAATAGTCCCAATCTCTATTGTTGGTCTAGATTTTACCAGTCTGCAGACTGAACAACCCTCGATGGCGTCTGAGGTATGGGCAATAACAACCTCAACGGAAGGAGGCATTGGCAAAGGACTTCTCTAGAAAATTCAGAAAAGCAATGTCATAAATCTTCAACAATACAATCGCAGTACTTTCAACCTTCGTAAACTACGCAGCACGTAGACTGCTCACGTCCACAACCTTTAAGCCACCCTTCAGGCAACTCAGCAACAGCTCCAATAGCACATCCAGGATAATGACAAACGAATTACACTCTTGGAGACCAAGGTCCAAGCTGTGCTCCACAAAGACACTGCAGCCCAGGCCAATACTATCACTGAACTGCAGGCACTCGAGCATGTAGTCGAGGCCTTTATTGTAGCCCTTGAAATACAACCCCCTCACCATGATGATAACAAAAATAGAGAGAAAGATACTACAGCAAAAAAGGATGATAATGCAGCAAAGGAGGCTGATTAGAAGAATAATGCAGCTGAGGAGAAGAAGAGGAAGCATACCGAGAAAGCTTAGGGAGAGAAAGCTCGTGAAAGAAGGAAATCTTCAAAAGAACCTTCCAGATCTCAGGAGGAGACATCAAGTTATCGCAGCAAAGACAAAAAGGAAGGGAAGAAGCGAGAAAGATATAGAGAACATCATCATCATCACAATAGAAAGGACAAGGACAGATCTCTATCTTCAGGGCGCAGAGGATGACACGATGCAGACTACCACAAGTGTAGAGACGAGAAGCAGATAAGGATTACAAAAGCCATAAAGGCTATAGGTGAAATTTGTAATGCTACGTAATCTTAAACTTTCTTTTGTACAGAACACTTGAAGTTCAGAAAACCTTTTATCAAAACACCTTTAGTTGTAATTTTATTTAAGTAGTTAGCTTGCTGTTTTTAAACTTAAAGTTTTGTTATCATCAATTTAAGGGGAGATTGTTAGGAATATATAATCCCTTCACTTATATAAAAATTGATGAACAAACTTTAAAGTAGGATATGCTTATAGTTGGTTACTTAGGTTGAGAATTAGGATAATAAGTTACACTCTAGGAAGCTTGCAGCAGAGCAGCAGACGATCATAGTTAGAAAGGTCAATGTGATTCACCTGGATGCAGATTACTTCATAAAATTTTAGATAAGTAATTGGGATGAACATAGACAGTAAAAGATCACAAATCTGTCAAGATCTAGGATCTTCAATTTCTGTAAAGGGGATCTTTAATGTTGTACTCGGATTAAACAAGAAATAGAAAATCAAAATTATTTTTTCTAATTTTTTTCCTGGATCGCTTTATCCATTTGAGAAATAAAAAACATAAACAAATTTCATACCAGTAAAACTAAAACATAAAATAGAAAATCACCACGATATCAAACAAGCTCTTAGTAAATATTGTGAAAAACATTAGAAACAATTAGTACAAATATATACTACTAGTATTATTTATATTTTGTTGTATGTATATCATATGTATGAATTATATTTTTAAATTCTCATGAGTAAATATCAAAAAATACGAGGAATGAGTCCTTTTTTCTTTTTCCATTGTAGTTTTAATTTCTTTTTCAATGACCGTTTTAAGTAGACATCAAGATTGGGTATTGTCAAGTAGGAATAACATATTACTAATAGCTAAATTTATTTGGGAAAATCAGATATGTTACACGAGATATTCAAGTTTGGATGTGTCAAAGAAAAACTTAAACTAAATCCAATGACTATTATTTCTCCTCATGAATGGATGGATAGGATTAGAACTTATCTTCTTCTTTTTTTTTCCAAACACCTGTCGCTTCCTTTTCCCAATCCCTTTTCCTTCTCACTCTCACCATGGTTTCAATTTTCTTCGCTTCGTTATCATTGTTATGATCTTCAACATCGTTCTCGTCATAACATTTCCATAATTGGCTCTCACTCTCATGATTCCAGCTCTCACTCTCAGCATTAAAGATTCATCACGTGAGAATACAATTATCCAATTTATGTTCAACTAGTAGAGTTCGGCTTTATTTGAGATGTGATGCACAAACCCGTATTAAAGTAACTATAAAATGTGTCTCCTGAATAATCTTGTTTGCAAATCTGACTCGGTGATGATTATGTATACGAGTTTGGAACCCCATGAATAACGCATACCTATTGTAAAACATATGCGTCTTCATAGCATTAAAAGGCTCTTTCAATAATCTTTTCACCTTCAAACTCTTCATGGCCAAAATCTGTATTCATAATTGTATCATCAACTACAACATTTTGATCAACATCTAAAAAAGAAGCACCATCATCTACGATATACCCCAGTACATCAAGATCTTCAATGCCAACAATTCGTTTCTCACGTTGAATATCAAAATCCATATTCTCATCAAACTATGAAATCGGACACTCAGATTAAAACCATGCTAAGAATCGAGCACTTAGATTGAAACCATGGTGAGAGTGAGAAGAGGGAGGTCTGGAATTGAGAAAAGGAAGTGTCAAATGTTTGGAAAAAGAAAAAAAACCTAGATAAGTTCTATTCTTATCCATAATAGTCATTGGACTTAGTTTAAGTTTTTCTTCAACACACCCATACTTATGGGTGGGTAATATATCGGACAAACATTTCCCCCCTTCAACGCCACCAACCAGTTGACATCTCCGCCGCCGCCGCCGCCGCAATGACCACCACCGCAGCGATCCGACAACCCATCCGCACCACCGCAATATCCAAATCCTCACTCACCCCAAAACTCCCTCGCCCGTCCTCAACACCCACCTTCTTCACCATGCCCACAACCTGTTCGACGAAATGCCGGACTCAAAAACCCCTCATCTCGGTCTCCCTATCTCGCAACCGAATCCCCCTCGCTCCAATCCACGCCCTGCCCACCTCATCCCCCACCCAGACTACCACCTTCCACGGGCTCTGCTACGTGGTCGGCGACAACATCGACACGGACCAGATCATCCCTGCAGAATACCTCACGTTGGTCCCGTCGAAGCCCGACGAGTACAAGAAGCTCGGGTCTTATGCCCTCTGCGGCCTCCCGGGGTCCTACACTACTCGGTTCGTGGAGGAGAAGGAAACAGAATCGAAGTACAAGATTGTGATCGGGGGTGCTAATTTCGGATGTGGGTCGTCGAGGGAGCACGCTCCCGTGGCGTTGGGTGCGGCGGGGGCGGCGGCGGTTGTGGCGGAGTCGTATGCGAGGATCTTCTTTAGGAACTCGGTGGCAACCGGGGAGGTGTATCCGTTGGAGAGTGAGGGGAGGGTTTGTGAGGAGTGTAGGACTGGTGATGTGGTGACCGTTGAGCTTGGGGAGAATAAGCTGATTAATCATAGTACTGGGAAGGAGTATAGGTTGAAGCCCATCGGGGATGCTGGGCCCGTTATTGAGGCTGGTGGGATCTTCGCTTATGCTAGGAACACCGGGATGATTCCATCTCGTGCTTCTGGTTAGGAGATCGAGGTATTGGTGCTTGTTATGACGTTTAACGTTATGATCATGTGATTGGCTTTTTGGATTGAGTGTGAATTATCGCACGAGACGATCTATTTGGAAATGAGAATGTGTCTTATTTGGTCAAAGCGGTAGTATGATATGAACTATGAACTAATCTTTTTAGCTTTGAAATGATCTTTAACCCGACAGCCATGTTGGAAAGCCGAACTATTGTTTTGCTGTGTACCTTTTTTGTTATTTGAGCTTCATGGTTAGATTATGCTTGCAATCTTGAGAATTATGGATTTTGCTACCTGAAGCAGAAGATAGGATGTTGAATATATAAGATGTGCTTTAAAGGCATTATGGAATCTGTGCATTTCAGTTGCAAAATAGGCTATGAGTGATGGAGGCTTATACATGTGGAGTAGGCATTTTACAACTAACTAGAGTTGTACATAGGCCCATTTTACTATTCTTGTTCTGGAGGGTTACTATACTTCGATGTTGAAAGAATGTAGACGCATAAGCTTTATTGTGAATTACCGAGAACATGAACCTTGTATGAAGATATAGTCATGATATCTGAACTGAAATTATTCGGCACATTGCTGTGAAGATATATACTGCTATGAGTTGTGACTTAATGACTATATGGGTAAGCTCAGAATGTGGATTCATCTAAACCAAGTCCTGAATCCAAGATTTGAAAAATCCAAAATACCGCTAATTTTGCTTCCTCTGAACTGTCTGTCCTCGTCATGAGGTCCTCGGTTTCCATTTCCTTAGGTTTGTATATTTATAGGATGAGAGCTTCAAAAGAAGGGCTGGATAGATGAGGGAGGGAGATGAGAGAGCTGCTAAAATCGTCTTAGGGCTTCCCTTGAGTTCTCATGTGGTAATTGCAATTTCTGGATGCTTTCGCCTTTTCCTTGTTCGAGCGTGGCTCATATGCAACTTGGGTGCTGAGTACTCATGAATATGATAGACTGAAGGTTCATCTAGAATCATTACCAGCTATACTCCACGATAGACGCTCTTGACTGAAACTTGAGGAACTTTTTGTTGGAATGCTGCTTTAGTACAATGAAGATCTCTGAAAATTGGTGATTGACACTGATTGTTTTTCAACTGAAATGTCCTGACATTTTCGAGGACTATACTATTTTTTTCGACATGATCTAAAACAAATGTTCATCCTAGTACCTCGCAAGGAGCCATAGTAGGTGCACCTCTAACAATCGTCTCTATGTTACCTGGAATGCGGTACACGTCGATTTGCGGAATGAGTTCGGGTACGCGGTTTATAACTTAGCTTAGGTCGGGAACGGGGGGTAGACCTCTTTGGTATGCTGTTTTGGAACATAGTACGATGGCTCAGAACACGATATAATAGTTTGGATCGCGATTCCGATAAAATAATTCAATAACTAACATATGAATCAAAATTCAAAATTCAAAACATATAATAAACATATTATTAGCATTAATATAAACTAATACATTAAAATATTACTAATGAAAATAAAATAAAATTGAAATATCAAACAACAAGATACAAACATAACCATAAATTAACAGTTGTACTAACATTCTCAAATACTAGCCCAATAGATATGATTATTCAAAAAAAAAAAATCCTAGAAAATCCTAGGGAAAAAAAAAAAGATAGTAGAGTCAACTAAAATTCAAATTTACGTGTTTCTGTATTGTTTTTAGTTTCAGATTTCTTGCTTTTATTATTCTCGTTTAAAAAATCTTTTTGAGGGAAAATAATCACAAAATTTAACTCTTCAAGATGCAAAATCAATATCTTTTCCTCCCATGTTCTGGATCCCACCTTCGAAGGTGGAGTTCATGTTCCCATGCGTTCCTGGACGCTAGGAACATGAGTTCCGGATCGTGGAACCCGGGGGTTCAAGCGATCTTGGTATCATAGAATCGTCTCCTTGTCTATTGGAATGTGATTTGTGCACGTGGGACACACATGAGTGATGAGATTGTTTCTCTTTTTGTTGGAATGTTGCTTTCGTACTATGGATATCTTTAAAAATTTGTGATTGACACTGATTGTGTTTCAACTGTGATGTACTGACAATTTCAAGGATTATTAGTTGTTTTTTTTTACAACATGATCGAAAACAAAGGTTCATCCTAGTGCCTTGCAAGGCGCCTATAGGTGCACCTCGAACAGCCATATCCTTTTCTATGTAAATGTGATTTTTTCAAGGATTTGTGCCTGTATGATGAGATTGTTTTTCTTTTTCTTGTCTTCTTCCCCCTTTTCTTGTAAACTTTGAATTTGTTCCAATTCAAGTTTCTCTAGGATCAAAAACTAGCAGCACTCAATGTTGTCTCGTCTGTCTACAAGCCCTTCATCTCCCCATGTCTCATTGGCTGCCCAACATTTTTCTAATTTTGATTTTTGACTTAACCACGACTTGTGTTCATCATTCCTGTAGTTCTTATCAAATGCTTTGATTTGAATCATGTGGCAGAAAAATTTGTATGTTTTCTCTGTTTAGTTCTCAACTTGAATTTCTATTATCCTGTATCGTTGTCAATTTGCTTGGTGTCATCCATTAAGTTATTTGTAGTCTGATAGTAAGTTCAAGATCTTTTGATATTCTCGTGTTTATCAGTATATGCCGGTTCCTTTTTGGCACGGCACTTTGTTATGCCTTTCTGCCTCCAGCCTCCATGCCATCCTTTTCGTTCTGGAAACATTCCTGTCAATATATTTGCATTTGTGGCAACAAAGGCTACATGATATCTTCAAATTTTTTTGGTTTCTTTTGGGTGATGTGATGATAAAAATTTTCATGTTCAAAGTTCGATTGTGTTACATGCAAATTCTATTGCTTTCATATTTCTTTTGGAGTATTATCATTTCTCATGGAGCAACACTGACGTTTCTCTTTTTCCTTCGTTGCAGAGCGTTATTGAGGTAATGCTCGTTGTGAGGCTTCAGCATTCTCCCAATATTTTCAACAGCTCGTGAACTATCCTGTTCGTCATCCTTCGTGGTCTAATAAATTAGTGTTAGTTGTTACGTACCTTCATGTTCGGCATTGCCTCTGTGAAGTTGTCTTCTCATGTGTCGCACCTGCATAGAGGCAGCCTACTGTATGCTGGTTGTAGTGCCTCTGTATTTATTTTTTGCTTCTCGGTTGTTCTGTTCTCATGTATCTCACCTGCATAAATTCTTGGCATTATGTATCTGCAAAGATTTCTCGTGTCATATGCTCTCATACTACACTTTCTGCATGCTCTCATATACAACATTTACGTGGTACTTGATCCTCCCCTCAAAATACTTGGGAGTCTTGGGCGACTTCTGATCAGCACCAAGTAAAATGCAACACGTGCAGTGCGACACATGCAGACACCAGCAATTGTTGATTTTGTTCACATCCATTCTCGAGAAAGTCCCATGTTTCTTTACAACACTTCAATTATCTCTTGAAGATTTTGCAAAGTCACACAAGTATAATGGATAACCCAGTCAAGGTAGAAGGATGTAAATGTCGAGTCATTTCATAGATAGGAGACAAGACTGATTGAGCATGCTACGGAAAAATATTAAACAACTACCAAATACTACGTAAATTTCAGGGAAGTGCAACACAAGCATTACACTCATGGAATGAAACCATCGAAAGTAAAGATGAATAAGATCCTTTTTCCCTGCTCAAGCCAAGGCTTACAGCAACATAACAGAGCTGATAGGTATCCAAAAATCCAAGTTCACAGGAACGGCCCTTGAAGCTCATAGTATCCCGCATCGTAACAAAACAACCACGACCAACTATGTCAAGGAAACTAGCGATAGCGACGCAGGGACAGGGTGTTGTTTCTCTTCCAGGTCGCACGACGAGAAGGCCTTTGCTTGTGGTGAAGATGCCCCCTGCCACGAAGACCTCTGTACTTCTTTCCAGCAGAGGTGAGACCACGGAGTTCCCTGTGCTTGTGAACTGGGCTGCAGATCCAGTTGATCCTTGGGTCATTTCTGATGGCATTATGGGCAGGATCAACCAGGATCACCTCGAAGTACTTGTAAGTTGAGTCCTGCAGATGACAATGGAACATGTCAATATCAAACTTGAAGAAAATGCTATGATGACTGCTTCAACAGGATATTCTCCCTTTGTTTGGTCTTAATAAAAGATTAAACACCAACAAAGAGCATATGGTTCATAGACCAAGTACAAAGCAAGTAATCAAGAGAATATAGCTCAATAAAACAAGATGCTATTAGAAGCTGTTACAAGCAGAGTTTTAAGATGAATGCCGGTAACATGAGAAACATACCTCATTGATCCAGTAAGAGTTGAGAACCCTCAGGCCACCAAGCTTCCGTCCAGCACGTTCCTCTGCAACAGATCTCTTGCTACGCTGGAACTTTAGTTGAGTAACACCCTGGTTGGTTGGCTTACCATAGACAATACCCTTAGGAACTGGCCTCTTGCGTCCGCCACGTCTAACTCGCACACGATAGACCACAAAACCCTGTCAGCATAACAGACAAGTTCAGCGGCTTTTCACCACGCAAGAAGACAGTGTACAACATCCATTTCAACATGACTGTTGAACTTTTAAAATAAGTATGGTCTACCAAAAATACAGAAATGCCCTGTTTTCAAAAACAACGACAGCATTTGTTTCAAGACATGAGAAGCTTTCTATTTTTGTCACAATACCCATGAGAAATACTAAAATTTAGAATGCATTCAAACTTACAACACAAAATTATCATTCTAAAATGTAATCTGAAAGCAAGCGCTCAAATTGTGCACAGAGCATTTCATAAATTGAAAAGTAAGCGTTTCAACAAACAAAGGCAACAATGCAACGTAAAAGGATGATAAGCATCATGTGTAGCAAAGTAATTAGGGCAGCTACACACTTGATCTAAACATCTTTTGCCCTTTACCATAACTACAATTGAGCTAAAAACTGGCTTTGAAAAATAATCAGGGCAGCTACCAATAAATACCTTCTATCAGTAACAAAATCCATCACACAAATTATTAATCAAAGTAATTAGAAGGATACTACCCAAAGGGACTACATAGTTACAACAATATAGGATGAATAGTTCACCCAACCCACAATTTCATAGCAGATAGTTGCTTCACAATTGACCTAGTACAAGCAAAGGGCTATCAACCACTCATCGACTCATTGCATAATATAAAACATTAAACTCATAGCCAGCAATAAGAAGCAGCTGATAATCCCAATCAGAAACCATGTCTCCTAAGTGCAAGAACTGGCTGATTCATAGCGAACAAATTCCTCATGCAAGAGCACCAATGAAGAATATCTCTTTATAAGTTCTGTCAAATACGCAACATAAATCAAAGAGTATGCAACTCCCTTTCACTTTGTGTACTTATACAAAGAAGTAAGACCTATAGCAAGAATAGAAGCCTTGGAGCTCCAGCATTACCATATATATATGACATTAACAACCTTTGCATAGAAAAATTATCAAGAGGAACCCAGTCAAACTTGCACATATTACTATTAAGAATATAACATTTAAAGAGAACCAACCATAGTTGTCTCATGTCATAGCTCAGATTTTCATCCTCCTTGTAAGGAAGTACATATTTAATTTCAAGTGCGAGTACTTCCAAGCTACCCCTATCATTGTGCATTTTTCATATGAGACGATAGTATTTTCCATAATATCCATCTGCTGTAGTCAATTATAATACAACTGGCTATATGCCACAGCCGATACTAATATTTCTACGATGACACCTATATCTGCTTATTTCACCCCAGATGTAGATTTTACAATGACACCTATAATTTAAAATCTACATTCCTAAAAACCAATCATTTTGCCCTTTAAAAACAATTCCCCTTCACCAAATATATTAAGATAAAAAAATCCAATCAACATATATCTCAAAACTCACTCATCATACTTCGCCATCACACAAAAGTCATCCAACAAATTCAAAAACCATTTTACGAACAATCGCAGAACACTGCACATTCCAATTACTCTTTACAAAATTGAATAGATCCAATCGGTTAAACCTGCTTGGCTTTGTATCCGAGACGGCGAGCCTTGTCGGGCCTGGTGGGCCTGGTGACCCTAACAATGGAAGGAAGCTGACGATACTCCCAGCAACGGACGCGCTGGATGAACCTCATCACGTCCGACTGCTTCTTCCTCCATAGCTCCGACACGTACTTGTACGCACCTGCAACAACATCAAAATCAACCACATCAACAACAACAAAAACATCGAAATCGATCACAGCAACAATGTCAACACAGATCAAATCGAGATAGAATTGATGAGATCGATTCGATGAGGAATTTCGGGTAGAGAGAGAGCTCACCCATGGCTGCCGCCGCCGCTGTCGATTAGGGTTTTGGGGGTGGAAATGTAGGTGGAGATGGAGATGAAGACGCTCGGAGTTGAGTGGCTTTTAAACGGTGAGATTTGGGCCGGGTTTTGTGGACTGGGTTTGGGCTGAATCAGTTGTTGGGCCGGAGTAATAATTCTTCATGTTGGGTTGGTCAATTAAGGAAGAGGAAGGGTTTGAAAGATAGTGAATAATCTCATGCTTGAGCTAATGGTAATATTCAGTACATTGTAGTTTGGCCAAATCTCATATTGGAACTCTACAGTTCCGTAATATTTCCTCAATCTCATTCAAATTACAGTGCCATCGTATATCTCACTTCAATATGTATTTATGAGAGTTCCGTTTTCTTTAAATAATGTTGATCTAGGGTTGCAAGTTAGTTTGATAAACTCGAACTCGGTTTGCATTTGACTCGTTAAAAGTTTAATCAAACTCATTCAATTATAAAATGAATTGAACATGAAAAAAAATTGAACTTGTTTAAATAAATGAACGAACTTAAGCAAAAATCCTGCTCAACTCGGCTCGTGTTCAAGTTCAGCTCGTTTAATTCGATAAGAGCTCGAGCTTGTCGCGACTCGATAAGAGCTCAAAATGTATATATAACATTTGGAAAAGAGCACAAAATCCTCGTCAATTATTCATCATCCCTCTGAACTCTAAACATATATAGATCATCCTCTTATCAACTCCTTTAAATGAGAATTCATGTTAAAAAAAATATAATTTCTGTTAAAATTAGGTGAGAATATTAAGTTGATTTCATTACAACTCCTATTATTGTGATTTTTACGCCACAACGTAATAATAGTTGAAGACTTTTTTAAAAGGGAGTCTTGGACATTTTTGCAATCGAACTTTTGCATTCATCAAACTCAAGCAATTTTTGGAAAAGATTCTCTCTCAACTTCTCTCTCTCGCGTTGCGAAGGGTGAAACACAAATGTCATGAAAAAGTTATTGCAACCGCAGTTTGGAAAGTTTCATTGATCTGAGTTGGTAGTTCTTCGATCTCAAAGGCGATTATTGTAACTCGTCTTCACCTCCTGATTCATGATGTATTATTGAGATTGATTGGACGAGGCCTAATTGTTGTTGGAGAAGATCTTGTGAGATCTTAGAGATTGTTCCATGGTGATTGATGGGTCAGTTGTGATCGTTGAGATAGGTTCACTGAGAAAGTCTGAAAAACTCAAATGTTGAAAGTGAACCTGAAAATCTTGTCCTTGTAATCCATTGCAATTATAGTGATTGATTCTCCCGACACTCGGGTTTCCAAATTCAAAATCATGTGTCAGTTTTTATGCTCTTGATTCCTAATTCTATTAATTCCTCAAGAATTGAACCTGATTATCTGTTCATCTAATATAGTTCTAGTTGTTACAATATTCCGTTACGACATAATTTGATTTTATGATCACATTTGTTAAAATCTTTGATACGACCTACTCACCTTCCCTCTAAGCTTTTCTTGACTCGGTCATTCATGCTTTCGACTTTAATGTGTATTTATGCACTAAAAATATACTTTTTTATATTTTAAAATATAGTATTATATATGAAAATAAAATATTCCAAACAAGACGAGCCCAAACGAGAGGAACCCTAAATAAACCTAACAAGGTGATTAACGAACGAGATTTTTAACGAGTCGAAAGAGTTTGAATAACCCTTGTTCAGATACTATATCATTCTATGGAAGTGATTTTGACTATAAGTTTTTATAGTTACGTTGATTGGAGGAGCCAATTAGTAATAAAGACTTTATTCAATCAACAAATAAAATGAAAATAGAACGCAGAATATAAAAGGTCACCGTACAACCCTAAACAAATCGACTACAAGTGGATTTAAAAGAATAAAAAATGACAAAAGAATTGATTCCATGTCAATTTGTTACTCCATTTGTCTCATAATTCTGAAACGTCCTGTTGTCCAATTATGCCGACACGTACGTTATATCGTTATGGAACCACTCGATCCATATCAAGACTAATCAACCCGAACGGATCTTAGATATAAAAGATAAGAAAACCAACCAACAAAACATTTACATTACATAAATTACAGTAATGCTATTAACTTTGTAAAATTAAATGTTTGCTTTCAGTAAGCCAAAGAGTTACCGGTTTGGTTACATATTAGTCAAAATATACATAAACTGATGCATTGGTCCAAAAGAAGGCGTGACAAGATATGTGCATGCAAATCTCACACTATCGCGCTTTGGTCACCGCCCATATTTGTAACGCCCCAATTTTCCATAATATTAATAATAATACAAATGATGTTATTGTCGCTTTGTAACAACATCGCAGTTACACAAAAATTATTTAACCGGCTTAGGTATAGAAATAAATAAAATCCATTTAGACATAACCAGTAATATTATCAAATACAGCAGAACTTCTTTACTTAGTTTATAAATCCTAAAACAGTAGATGTATATTAGTACCATAGCCTTTATCACACCTGCCCGTCGTCTTTAACTCCTGAAAACACAGAGAAGAGAAAAACACAGAAAAATAGTAACCGTGAGCCATATGAGCTCAATAACGTATCGGTCCCCTTACTAGGGGTTACACGAGAGAAGAATATAAGAAAAGAAAAGCGAAATGACCACTTAGGTCCTTTGTTCTAGCACTCTGAAACTTATTATATCAATCCGACATTCACAATTATCATCTTAAAAACACAGTAAAGACAGATAATAGATATCCTCAATATTATAATTGTGCCATTGGCGAGACTTATTCAATTTTCACTTATCGAGCTTTATTCAGCTTCAGTAAAAGGGACATCCGCGAAAGGGGATCAGCCAAACCGGAGCCCAAGGTCTCCTGCAGTGAGTTTCCCTCATACCAAAACGACCTCACAAGGTCGATGAAAGAATGTCACCACCAAGTCACTGCATAACACATACGACAGACACAACGCTCTTTGTGTTTTATACCATGGAGTTAT
>JAOVYX010019388.1:0-18585 GCA_035668315.1 Drosera spatulata | reverse complement strand
ACAGGATACGAGGAGTCTAGAAATAATAGAGTGCAACAAACTAGGAACTAGCCGTTAGATGCTGTTGATCTTGATACCGTCTTAATTTAATTACAATGATTTGATCCGGTACACAATTTTATGCTATGTTGAATTTGTATGAAATTTAATGAAGAAAAAATATTTTTTTTAATGATAGTGGGATAAGTGTAGTTTAGGAAAGAGAATGAGAAAAGAGAAGGAAGATGATAATGGGGTAGTTTAATTACATCAATATAAATTCATTATCAAATTATGAAAAAATAAAAGTTTACAATTAAATTGAGATTGACAAAAAAAAAAATATTATAATTAAATTAAAACGAAAAAAATATGTGATTTTATCAACGAGGGACCTCTTTGATGGAGGGTGAGTCATTGACGACCTGGGGTGAGGGAGATCCCCAAAACACTTCCATCATTCTCTCATAACCTGATTAAGTACATATATATATATATGAGAATATTCACATTAGATACGGTAAAATCGAGAATAGATATAAATAAAAAAAAATAGAATATTATATGAGAAAATTAGTGATGTGATGTTGAAAAAGTGCGTAGAAATATATAGAAACTGTAAAATGAGAAAAAATAAACCATAACACTTCAAATGAAAAGTAGTACTCTTCAAATGTAGAAACTATATCATACTCTATTTTTTATAGATACAATAGGATATAAATAGAATATATTGAATAGTAAAAAAATAAAATAAAAAATTATCGTATCTGATGTGAACGTCATGAGACCATAATCTTGATTGAAAAAAAGAGCAGGTGATTAGCGCGCGAGCATTCACAAACTGTGTCAAAGTTATGGTTGCGATGGAGTTTTGGTGCGACTAAGTTTGAGTCTGTCGCTAAATGACCTTGGAGTTAAAATTTCGCTTTTTATTATACATATAAAGTTATAATAAATTGATTTATAAAATTTAAAAATGATACAATAATAGGATGATTTTCTCGAATTTTATAATTTTAACACGTATTTCAACATATTTTTTCAATATTTTATCACATGATTCACATCACCATCACCACCGTCATGAGCCAACACCAGGAACCCATGTAGCCGCCACCATCTTTAGTGTCATTACAATCAAATGTGTCAGCGAAACATACGTTAATCTTACAATAAGCTTGAGTTCTCTAATTACACTATTTTGTCAATCTAATTAACACCGTATCACAGAGTTCTCTAATTACAATTACATCTAATTGCATCAATTAAATAGTGCACATTGTAATGTGTGTCATACTCGTACCATGAGTTTTTTCATAATACAAAAATGTGCTTGGTATAAACACGTTGTCATCTACCTCTGTTTTGAAAGAAAAATAGTACCGGCTATATTATAATATCAATGGAACAGACCCAATTTGTAATTCATACCAGTGATCATTTTGAACTTGTCACAACACTAAATAAACAAGAGAAGACTCAGAATCTAGTAAAATCATAAGATGGAGCTTGTCGAGGATCCAAAATAGCTAACTTCTGTAATCATGTCCCCAACAACCAGAAGTTGACGAATCAATTACTTTGACCTTTGTCTTCGGCTTCAACTGCGAATGAGAACAATAACAGAATCAGATGGCAATGACGGAAAGCAAATGCTAAGCCACTGCGACAGTATACCGTAACATCTTATCCAATACGCAGCGTATTCAAGATGCATATAGCTCCTTCAAAGTTCGAACTCCTCCTAGTCATCATATTTGTAAAAATAACAAAGGGCACCTTCATTAAACCTAACTCTCTTAGCAATCAAACCAAGAAAAGTTGGCGATTCTATCACGTCTAGAGGTAAGTAATTGAGTGTATAGATCAATGAGGTAATTTGCTAACATAAATGAAGCACTTGATTGAAGTGATTCTGAAGCAACAACGGTTCAGTAAAAACACTACAAAGCATCGTTACAGCTTCTCAGATTAGAGTTTCATGCGTAGAAAGCCACTAGACAGCAATAGGATAGAAATACGACAGAAGAGTGGACAAAGGAAAGAGGACCTTACCCCATGGACCCGAGACAGAAATCACCTTCAAATTTTGCACTCATACACTAGCAACCAAGCATGCTCAAGACAATCGTTCCCTTTGCTGGATTTATTTGGACCATTATCTTAATGCAGTGAAACGTTCTTTGTAATCGGTTGTGTCCATGTCTTCATAGAATGACTCGGAAAATAGCAATCAAACAATAGATGGTTCCCCATCTCTCCCTTCGTGGAGAAGAGTGAGACGAGACATGCTATCCGTGAAGTCAGGGTTGTTGGGATCGACGAAAGCTTTGTTTTCCTCAACAAACCATCGATGATGATCCAAGTCGAAGGCCACGAGGCCGTCTGTGCGATGCGCAAACGAAAACAAGGTGCTACCAATGGCCGCAGCGGAGCACAACCCAAAGGTATCAGGGAAGTCCGGCGGCTTTGTCGAAGGTATGATTGGGGAGGACCACTTGTTGGTTAGCTCATTCAACGTATAAAGGACGTCGTAGTCACCTTCACGATCATAATACCCCAAGATGATTTCAGAAGGTTTAGCAGAATGCCTAATGGCCCAGAATAAATTATTGAGAAGCTCACGAATGAAAGAAAACCGTGGAAGATAGTTCCCTGGGGGAGCATCTATCGGAGACCACAAACCGGTACGTGGATCATGCACCTCCCCCCAAGGCCTTCTTGTTCAATAGACGAGTCGAGGTGGGAGGAGACAAACCCACCAAATACATAAAGCTTTCTATTTAATGCTAGAACCAATGGCCAACGTCTAGCACACAGCATATCAGGAGTGTCTTGCTCGATCATTATATGACGGTCACCAGGCGCCTTGCTCGGAGCCAACAGATCGAACATTTTAACCGATCTACTAAAATCACGAGAGCCACCAACGAGATGCAATACAGAGTCGACTACTCAAACGGACAAATCATCGGTGGCTTCGATGTTCGACTGGAAAGTATACGTATTAGGCGTATGGGGTTTTTTTTGAACATGACGGTGGACAGGTACCATCCAATGATGCTGCTGCGACGAGGAGGAACCATCATCCTCATCCACAACTTGGAATCATGGCAGGGGGTCATCGATTGTCACGGGGAAGACGACCCAACAATACTCGTAGTTATCCTCGAAATGAAAAATTGCCACGTCGTCATCTTGCCGATTCTGCTTGCTCTTCTTCGTCTCATCACGTCGACCCCTGGATTCCATGTTGCCGCTGCTGCTGCTCTTCCCACTGATTCTTCTTTCATCATTGGTAGTGAAATCCATTGGTGATGCCTCCACGATTAGGGTTAGGGTTTCCTTCGAGGGATGACGACTATATAGGTCGCGTAACTAGTCTAAATACGCGATCGGGTTAGTGCTTTGGGCTTTAGTTGTGCTCGTTGACTGTCAGGGATATCCGAAGGAACCGATGGATGGAAGACTACCTAAAATATAACCAAAAAAATATTACCTAAAATTACAGTAACATATATAATTTTTTAAAAATATTTTAATATGAATAAATAATTTTTTAACTAATATATTTTTAAGTTTATCTCACTCACATAATCCCCCCTTCCTCTCTCCCTCTTTCTCCGTCTACGTCGTCATCCTCACTCCTCCTCTCCCTATTGTCACCATCATCTTCTTAACTTCATAAACAGTGGGATTAGTCCTGAATCCGAATCGAAACTAAAATCTTAAATCAAATCAACACGGATCTTTCTCGTCTTCAACAATCAAACCAACATTTCAGCGACGAAAATCCTAACGAATCCCAAATCAAGAAATGCCTAAATCAAAAATCCCAAATCAATTACAACAATTGCAAACGAAGAGAGCGAGGCAACAAAAACGTAGGTTTACAAATCAAGAATGAAAAACAACGCTATACAAGTGAACTTTGATATTAATTTGATTAGTCATGTCGAGGTCCGTTTGATTTTGTCATCGAAGATATTGTGGATTTCTGTGTTGGATTGATTTGATTTATGTGAGTGTGTCATCGATCAGCGCAAATGAGTGATGGGAATGATACGGTGTTGTGATGGTGAGGATGGATGGCGTTGGTGAGTGGTGAAAACGATGGTTATTGAAATTGTATGGTGGGAAAAAAAATCGGGTTGTATCACTTTTGATTTTATTTTTTTAATTTTTTTTTCGAAAAAATTATCTAAAAATACCATTTAGGAAAATTAAGGAGACACTCCCATCCTTTTTATTTTCCCATCTAATACTCCATTTTGAAAATTAAAATTTTTACATTCTGAATTAACCTTACGTTCACAAATAAAAATTAATGATACAACCCCAATTCCATACCACATTCAATTACAATTCTCCCCATCCGTCGCTGCCTCCCACCTATGCTTCCTCTCCCCTCAAATCTCTGCCACCATAACCCCTCATCATCTACACTTCACCACAAACAACATCATAGATCAAAATCACCAATGAAGGAGAGGGATCGGAGAGCAATGAGTTCCAACCACAGGCAGCAATGCACGACGTCGGATCTAAGACGGTCCTTGGCTCGCGTTGTCTCCAAGGAGTTAGTGAAGGATGGTCTTTCGTAAAAGATCGTATCCGGCATACGGCATACTGTTGAAAATTGGCTTGGGTGAAGGTTTTGAGATTCGATATGGCGGTGGACGACGGCGACGGATTGGTAGCGTTGCTGCCACACGTCGTCGTCATTGTTGGGATGGGTTCCGAAGAAGAAAGACGACGTGGAAGAGTATATGTGGCTGTAAGGGCTGGAATTTGGTGAGGATGTATATGGGAATGGGACAATGCGGTCTACACGGACAAAACATGGAGCCCGTCTCCTACTTCGGTGTGTATTACCTTGAGACGTACTATGTCCTGCTTCAGAACATACTACCTCGAGGAGTACTGTTTTCATGAGTTCATCTATATTTCATAAGTTCTTGTATGTTTTTTTTATCTCAGGACGTACTATCTCGAGATGTACTGCATCTTATTTCAGGACATATTATCTCGAGACGTACTGTTTCATGTTGGCGAGTGGTTTGGTTTCAAGAGTACGTGCTTTTTATACAATGGCGAAAAGATGTTTCGGGACGTACTACCTCAAGACATACTGCTGCAAGTTGGCAAGTGGTTTGATTTTAGGCGAATATGTTTTTCTTACGATGGCAAAGAGGTGTTGTACGTGATATAAGCATTTCGATGATGAAGAGATGTTGTACGTGATATAAGCTTTCCTATTAGGGGGCCGACGACGGCAAGAGATATTACGTAATATATGTTTTTTTACGAAGGGGACCGACGACGGCCGAAGGGGCTGGATGATGGTTGTGACGATCATTGATGATGGTGCGGCAGTTAGTATAGAATATAATAAGGATTAAAAACTAGGTTTTCAATCAATATGTAAGGGTAAATTTGTATTAAATTTTTGATGGGGTTTCTAATATGAGAGAAAATAACGTAAGGTATTTTTCTGTAATTAGAATTACATAGGGATATCCATCAGGAGTTCATCCTTTGAATATTCCCAAAATATTATGGACCTTTTTTTAGCGAATCATACGTGGATTTGCTTGAAAACAACCAAAATATTGCTTGATAGCAACCAGAATACTAACTCATACGCTGTATGAGATGAAGATCATAATAAAAATAAATAACATTAAATTAACTTGATCGAATTTAAAATTAAAATATTACTAATTTATTTGTCATTTAGAAAAATCAAAACAAACCTTTTGAAACCGTACTATTAACATTAAATTCTATCATTAGGTCAAATTTGAATTATAATAAAAAAACCACAATTATAAAGATAGATTTATAAGATAAAATAGAGTTCTTTGTTATATTTCAAAAAAAAAAAAAAAGGGGGATAAATAGAGGAGATAATAGATTATTGAATTAGATAGATAGATATTTATGTTAAATTGAGATTTTAAAATTTGATTATAGTTTAAATATATTGAAGATATGATTTTTTCATTAAAATTTTAAAAATTATATTGATATCCTGACATATCATCTGGTTGTTTGTCACATAACACTAGTGTAACTGTATATATAATTTAGTTTAAATATTTTAAAGTTACGATATTGTCCATTAAAATTTTGAAAATTATATTGATATCTTGACATATCATCTGATTGTTTGCCATCTGATATCTTAGTGTAACTATATGTATATAATAGATTAGTTGTGTACTTTAAGAGCCTTAACTGTAACACTATTGCTTCTTGTACTATCGAAGCTTGCTCACTTTTCTCCTACTCTGTTGAATAAAATCCCTCGAGCAATGCGACATTGGAGTTTTCTTTTCAGACTCTGTCCCTCAATCACAACGACGGAGGAATCATGCGATCTAACACTCGAGCGGAACGTAAACAAATGCGGTCTGTCGGGGGTTTGATCGACATGATGGTGGACCATTATCGAGCACACGCCATCCTCTGATGTCTGGACAAGGAATCATCTATTTTTTATGATTGTGGTGGGTCATCGATTTGTAGAGGGAAGACGAACCAAAGGATAAATCTATAAAGCAACAATCAACCCTTTTTTTGGGTTTGTAAAGTGGGCTTAATGAGCTTCTAATGGCTAATGGGTTGGGCCTAATGAGTTAATATGAGTGCTGATGCTTTTAATAAGTATGAGCTTTTAATGATCAATGGATTAGACCTAATGAATTTCAAATGACTATGAGTTTTTAATGAATAATGTGCAAATTGGGTTTTTAATGACCATGATTTTCTAATGGTTAATTTATGGGTATACAACAATTGCTTCAAATGATTAACACTCAACTCTTGATTTTATGACTTAAATAACAATCTATAAAATCACAATCAACCTTTTCTTGATAGGTAAAGTGGACTTAATGACTAATGGGTTGGACCTAATGGGTTAATGTGTATGTTGATGTTTTTAATAAGTAAGGGCTTTTAATGGTCAATGTGTTAGGCCTAAGAGCAACCGTAATGGTGCTCCATTTTGGCACTCTTTCTCCTACAACTTTCTTGATTCGGAGTGTGAGGATGAAAATAGAGTCTCAATGATGACAAAATCAAACAGTCAAATATAAGGGCTTTCTATTTGACTCTGCTATGTGCAAGTGGCTTTTTGAGTTTCTTCATTTGTTGTTGTTGCTGTTGGGGGTGCCATTAGAGCGACCTCATACTTCTTGTTTTCATCATCCATCCACAAAAAAATTGCAAAAATTATAGTATATCAAAATATATAAAATGTCAACATCAAAACAAGATAGAATATCAAAATTTGTTATATATATAAACAATGAGTCAAGTTAAGTTAATCTACTCTTACACAAATTTACACACTCACCATCCTATCCTTGCCCGGATATGACTCGATTTAGTTACTAATTTTGATTTTATTATTTGACAAATAAAATAACTCATATGATGGAATGCTCCAATGAAAAATCTAAACTCTTGATATGAAAAATCTTAGAATGAATTCAAATAAATTCTCATAAAACAAACTCATAAAAATCAATTCAAACAAATTCTCTCAACCTGAACTCTTAATGTGAAAAGTCTTAGAAAAACATCTACACATGGTACTCCAGTCTAGAGAACTTGGCAGCAAGGAACTGGCTCTCGTCCATAGTAATTCAACCATTTTTATTTTCATATCAAGTGGGACATGCATGTCGATCACAATTCTTTGAGTCATCATGATGGGCAATAACTTTGTTGTTTCAAATCTGTATTGGTTCTTGTCCCTCTCGTGTATTTATCAAAATGTTTGTTTGTATGTCTTGTCATGGCAAGTTTCATGACTACTTTGTTTTTCTTAATTCTATTATGAATTTCATTGTCAAGTTTTTTTGTCAGATAAAAACCTCAAAATAAGTGGGATCTACAATTACGAGAAACTGTATACCAACATTGACAATATGGTAAGTTTCATGAGTTTTTTTTAAGAAATATATGTTTATCTATCCAATTTCGACCTGAACATCGTATTTGTTTCATGGAGAAGTTTGAGAAATTTAAGAATCGTCGAAATACCGCCCCCTTTGAGACTGATAGGTAAAATATAAAGCCTATCATGCCTACCTTACGGACTTTTGTTCGCCTAGGTTTAAGAGAGCTGAAATCGATTCATGATGTTGGATTATATGTAGACAAAGTTAGTGAAACCATGACTGTGGATGTGAAAGGAGTGTCATATACGTCAAAGATAAGCCTCCCCGAATATTCTTCACAATGGCTCGAAAAAAAGGTTGGTAACCTAAAACAGTTTAGAAATTTTGTGTGGAAAATGTTGAAAATTTCAAGCAATATCAACGACAACGAATGAGAAAAATGTCGATGACGTATAAACTTCGTATATGCCAAACTACCATACACGTCATTAGCGTCCAGGGATCTCCACCATGTTTCTCCAAGTTGAACAAAAAACGAATTATGGATCCAGGAGTGCGGTGCGTGTTTGAGCCATTGTAACCGTAGATATGTTGTAGCCTCTTATGTTTGCTCACGATTTGACTGCAAACACATACATTTGTAGGTAGATAATCTATTTGGCTAATCTCCCGAAACCTGCAAAACTTATCTAATTCCTTAATAAAATAGTTTCTCACTTCATTCAATTTGAAAATCATATCGTGATTATCTCCCGGTTGTAACCTAATAGACTGTTGTAGATAAAGTAGGACTCTTTGTTCCTCAAATTGTTCCAATATATATCACTTAGAAAGCATTGCACTTCGCACGGGTTGTCGTCCTTGGAAACTCTTGAAAATACTTGAGGTCTTTGATTTTTTATTTGAGTAGATTGGACGAATCGTCAAATTGCTTCACTTTGAAATAAAAAATTCTCATGTTGATGTTAATATCGTCACGAACATCTTTGATATGATACCCCTGAGAATGTATAGTCTAAATTGCTCATGAGCCTAAACGAACAAAAATACTTAAAATGGACGTGATAAACGTTATTGTCTTATCATTCACATCCGTCATGAAAGGAACCGTGCTCTTATGCATCTTGAATTTCTCAAATGTCTGCTTCATAGGATAGACTGTTAGAATATATAACAATTCATAAACGGTTGTATACTTGTACTCCAACTTCTCGTTGACACATAGACGAGAAAGTAAGGATGGAAGAGATCTCGACCCATTTGATGATTAAATATCTTGTTAGCATAATAATTTGGCTAATAAAACCTAAGAGAGGAAACTACAACATAGAAACAGACTACAGCAATTAACACAAATGAATGAAAGGCATGCAGAGGAAACAACGACCCCAAACTCATCAAGGGTTGATTTCGACATGAAACATGTAAAAATAGAATGAAGATGCATAAGACATAGATATTATGTCATATAATTCCACATCCAAGACTAAATGTTATGATGTTCGTTCGTCCTTTGAATTACCATTCATTATTTATAAATACAGATTTATAGCAATTAGCACAAATAGATGAAAGACATGAAAAGGAAGTAGCCACGCTAAGTCATTAAGGTTGATTTTGCATAAAAACATTCTATTATAGAAGAAAGCTAGAAAATGCATATCAATCTGGGGCACGCATATTGATCACAATATGTTTAAAAATATCAACCAATTGCAATAATAATACCGAATGAGAAAATATCGATACCGAATAGATTTTTTATATGCCTAACTACAATGGTTATCATTAATGTCCATTGGATCTCCACCATGTTTCTCCAAGTTGAACAACAAACGTATTATGGATTAGTGGAGCATAGGCTCGAGCCGTTATAATAGTAAACATATGCCTCTAATGTTTCCTCACGATATGACCAAAGAAGATTCGTGGGTGGATAATCTTTTCGTCCATTCTAATATCCTCACTGTCGTAAACGTTATCCAATTATTAGAAAAATAGTTTATCACTTCATTCAATTTGAAATCATACTATGACTATTTCCTCGGTTATAGCCTAACGGAGTATAGTAGATAAAACAGAGCGACTCTTTTAGCGATGGAATAATTTTAGAAATAATTTTTAAATATTCTGCAACGGAATCCGTCGTAATTATACAATTTTTATCATTATTTGCCTTTTAGCGAAACTTTTTAGGAATATTTATAATAATTTTTTTTAAAAAATAAATTATATATAGAATTTGACGATGTATTCCGTCGCAAAAAATTAAATTTATTTCAAAATTTAAAATTTTTTATCCCTATTTATTTTTTCAACGTAATCCGTCGTAATTTTGTAAAAACTTTACGACGGATGTTGACTTTACGTCATAATTTCTTTTCTTTTCTTTTTTCAATTTAATTTTCTGCGACGGATTCGTCGCATTTATTTTGATTTTGCGATGTATTTTTTCTGTTGCTAAATCTTTCCGTCGTAAATTTATCTTTTTTTGTAGTGCTTTATCCCTCAAATTGTATCAATATATATCACTTATAAAGTATTACACTTCACACGGTAGTTCTCCTTCGAAATATAAAGTGTATCTTTTGCGAGAATATCCTTCACTAAGTCTCAAAACTGCTCAAGGTTTTTGATCTTTTCTTTGGGTGGATTCGACGAATCTCTAAATTGCATCACCTTCAAAACAAATGAGATCCCGCTCGTGTCGATATTTATACTCTCACGAACTTCTTTGGTGCGATATCCCTAATAATGAACAATCTTGATTGTCCGTAAGCTAAAACGAACAAAAGTCCTGTAGACCAACGTGATAAATATTATTTTCTTATCATTCGCAACCGATGAAAGAAACAGTGCTTTATGTTCATGGAACTTCTAAAACTTCTGCATTAAAACAATATAAAAAATCAATATATCGTTAAACTTCCTAATCATAGATAAACTTATTTGTTGTTACTCATAGATAAACTTATTTGTTGTTACTCACAAATTTGTTTTTCTATGTTATTATATAGGACATGCGCATTGATTTAATACGTCTCCCATATTTGGCAACAGCAACTCCATCGTTTGATTTCAAACATAAGAGTACAACTTATGTAACACTCAATGATAAAAAATGAAAGATATAGGAGATAATCGAAGTTTGCTTGTATGATTATATGTGTTTTTTTATTGCGAATTGAACAGTCGATAATAAAAATTTAAAATATCAAATTTAACTGAACTATAAATAAAAGTTTTAAAAAACATAAATATGTCAAATCTTTTATAAAAAAGAAATACTATACAATCATTTCATTATACCAAAAGAAATAACATTATAACTTATATTATTTATGAAAGCATCTAACCTCAACGATCTTTTGATCAAACAATATAACTCATATATAAAAATAGTAATATATATATTAAAGTCTTAAGATCAGTTAATTTTGAAATGTTTAAAATTATCAAATTTATTTGCAACATAATGTATAGTTTGAATTGGATCCATCATGAAAGTGATGGCGCTCTTATGTTGTTTGAACTCCTAGAACCTTTGGAACCACAATATGTTTGAAAATTTCTTATAATATCAATGACACTACATCAAAGAAACATTGATAACTGATCAACTTTGAATATGTCAAATTGTGATAACTATCTTCATCTTTCGTGGATCTCAACCATGTTTCTCAAGGTAAAATAAGAAATTCTTATTTTCATAGATTATTCCAATATATAACATCAAGAAAAACATTGTTAGTCGTAGTAAAAAAAATCAAAACAAAGGTGTGTATCATTGCTAGTCACAAAATTGTTCGAGGTGTATGATATTATTGTTCATACGGTTGGGAGAATATTTAGTTTACTTCAACTTAATCACATAAGAGATCTCGCTCACATCAATGATAATATTCTCACAGATTTCCTTGATGTGGGTGAAACCCTCATCGAGAACAACCTTGATTATTGTAAACTGTGATGGACAAACGTTGTCAAGGTGGCTTAACAAGCTTTATTTTCTTATCATTGGCTTCCGTTATGAAAGAAACAGTGTTCCTATGCTGTTTCAACTTTTATACATTTGCAACAAAACAAAAGATATAGTAGTAACTCGTTAAACGTAAATAATTAGTCAAGTCAAACGAATCCAATGCTCTAATGTAAACTTACAACACTCGCCATCTTATCCTTGCCAAGATATTGGACCTGGTTTTATCATCAACTCATTTTTGTTTGAGAGAATTCTTGATACTATCCCGTATGACGATTTAATTATGTAAAAATATCTCATTATAATTTCATTCTCATCAAGTAGCTCATAATCAATTAGAAGATAACTTTCCCCAATTATATTTATTAGATCAAAAATTTAGTTCCATAAAATTCTTTCTTTTTTAAATCCAACAACGAACTAACGACGACGACGAACTGACGACGAGAATTACAATGAACTAACGAAAACGAACTTAAAACGACGACGGTAAACTGGCGATGATGAGCTCACGATGACAATAGCATTGTTCCAATTGTGACTCCTATATATCTTCCCGAAGTTCTAACCTGAACAAGATTTATGAACATGAACCACACGAGTACTATAACACGAGTACTATCACTGTGATGATGAATTGACAACGACGACGACCACATTGACGTACTCTTCCTACATATTGATATACTGAATCGATTGATGATAATTTTGAGAATCTATTGATGATCTATCACTTTGAGAATCGAGTGATGATGGTAATTTTGAGCTCTCTATTGAAGCGAACTCTCGCCATTGTGGCTAATGAAACTATTACAGACTATTATCCCTAATCAGAGTCCCCATATAGTTGGCGGGCTTATTCAACTAGCAACAAAGCGGAATACACCCATCAGGTTGAAGGAATTCATAGCATTCACGGCATTCACATTGAGAGAGTATGATAATGATGATTGCTTTAGATAGTATGATTGACGAGTGCTCTATCTTTGGAGAAGACGCAACAAGATGGTTTGGTTGGTTGTAGGTTGGATAAATAGGATATTAGATGAGAGAAATATTTTGAATTAGGTGTCAAAGGAAATCAAACTAATGTTAAATCTCTATTTCATATAGCAAACCAATTCATTGTTATCTGACATCCTATATCACTATCACCAGCTCTATAACCACTGAGCACAAATACTACACAAAACTGAACAAGGAATATACTGGGTAATGTGAAGGGGATTTTGGATAGGGAGATGATGGAGAGGGTTGTCAGTGTTTTGAGGGAAGCGGGGAATGATGAGGGGAAGATGAAGGTGTTGGGGCGGTTTTATAAGAGGGTTTGCAAAGGGTTTGATATGGGATTGCAGGATTTGGTGCTGAGATTGCGAGTTTTCGAGTTGTTAGAGTCGGTTGTGTGTGATGGTGAGTGTGTGTTAGAGGTGAGGGAGAAGGCCGCAATGGCGATTGCTGCATTGGTGGGGTTTAATAAGGATGTGTTCGTCGGGCTTGTGTTGATGGGACATACGGTTAAAGGATTGGTTTCGATGGGCACGAGTTGTTCGCTTAGGTTCCTTGGTAGTCTCATTAGGCTGATTAGGGGTCATCTTAGTGAAGATGAGTCTGTTCCGAAAATGGCATTGGATTGCCTATTCGAGATGACCTTTTTTGAGAGACGTGAAACAGTTGAGATGATGGTCGAATGTGGGTTGATTGAGAAGCTTGTGTTCTTGCAGAGACAAGAAACTTGTGAGAAGGGGGAAGGACAGGAGGTAAGTGAAGAAGTTGATAAAGAGGAGGATGTGTTAGAGGATCATCCATTTGTGGGTTGCGTTGCGAGATTTGCGTTGCAGGTTGAGATGGGGGAAGGAATGGAGAGCGACGGGAAGAGCCAGATCAAGACGGAGATACTTAGGAGAGCAAGAGAGGCATCCGTTTCAGAGGCGGAGGCTGCTACCATGGTTGCTGAGTTGCTTTGGGGATTGTTGACGGTGGTGCGTAGCGGTGCCTCAAATCATACGCATTTTCGAGTTCGTCTCCGTGTCCTTCCCCGCATGGTGCTGAGTATAAGAAGGAATTGAGAGGAAAGTAAGAATGAAGCAAGAGGAGCAGAGCCAAGGAGAAGGGAGAGATCAGGAGAGAAAGGAGAATTGGGGAAAGTGATGATTTGAGTGAAAGAAAAAGAAAAAAAGGAGAAGTCACTATTCACATATACATATAAAAATATATTGAGGGTTTAAGGGATTTGTTTTAGAGATAATTATCTCTATCCCTTATTGTGAGATTCTTAATGTTTTGAGTGTAGCTCTTTTTGTATTTCTTTTTGGTTAGTGGATTCTTCGTCGTCGGCGACCGCCCGTGGTTTTTCCCGCAAGGGTTTTCCACGTAAAAATCTTTGTCTCATTTATATTTGCGCACTTGTTATTGTTTGTGTTTATAATTAACGGACCCGTTCGTAACAAGGATCCTTCTCCTAAGCGGTGAGGATGGGCATTGCGATTTTTGTTCATGTCTCTTAGGTTGTTCTCATTCACAAATTAGCATGTTGCGTATCCAGCCGTTTAGAACCCTAAAGCCTAAGATTGAATTTTAGCTATCCGAAGTGCTATGCCTGATATGCTGCAGGACGACTTTGGTTCTGACCTAATCTATTTATGGATGTATTCTCCGCCTTGTGCAAGAGGTGCAACACTTGAGAGCCCGAGGGTGGAACATGCCATCCACGACATGGTATCACTAAGCTCTACGTCCACACCGAGGGACGAGAATTTCGCACTGCATTGTTTGGACCCTCCTGGACTGAGCTCGGCTCCAATCTCTGGTTACCAACACTTGCTGCTGGACCTGGATGCATCGCATGAAACTTATATAACTGGATATTCTAATCTTAACATGTGATTTTTTTAAGCACCATCGGCGAACATGTTCTAGCCTTAATGTATTCTTACCATTCAAAATTGTTCCGTTCCATAAGTTTGTATCATGAATAATTATGAATGGGATATTTATATTTCCTCTTATTCAATATATATTTTTTCTGTGGACTTTCCCTTACATCGGGGTGTTTGATATTGTTGTCAAAACTGAAAAAATTTAAGTGAAAATCAAAATCATTTTTTTTAAATTAATTTTTTTTTGTGAAAGGAATCTTGAATAATGTATTTTAATGAAGCAAGAAATAAAAATAGAAAATTATTTTTTTATTTTGTTTCTGTTTTATCCATTTAAAAAATAAAAAACATAAAATAGAAAACGAAAATAATACTGAACAGTTCTATTTTATAAATCTGTGAAATAAAATTTAAAAAAAAAAAACGAAAATGATATCAAACAGATCCTAAGATAATTATCGCGTGAGTCAACAATTTCGTATAAAAGATATACTGTGAGCATTATACTTATCACCTATCATGATGAATAATCCCAATCACATCAACTAACGTATGATATAAATCCTCTATATATTATTCTTTTTTGTTTTCAAAATTTCACCTAGACAAACATCATACCAAATTGTTAGTCAACCAGACCTCCTAACACCCTATATATTTACCATAATGCCCATCTTTTCAACCAATATACACCCCCACATCTTTACCAGAACTCTTTCCGTGGAAGGGTAGTAAAGTCATTGCGATTATTCCAAGCAACTTTGTCGTCTACGAAAGACAGACGGCAAAGTCGTTGAAGACGTATCCAACCTCGCACCGTCGCGCGAACTTCGTCGTCGTCTTCGCCGATCGCCGGCCAGAGCTCGAAGCCTCATTCGATCATATAGCTTTTTCACTCCACAATCCTCGGCGGCATCATCGGTGGTATGAATCTTCATCTAGGGCTTTGAGTCCAGCCCCATAATCTGCACAGTTAGGGTTTCTGTTATCTGATTGTTGGAGACTGTGTAGATTGATTGAATTTTTTGGGTTTTGAAGTTTCAGGGGCATTGATTATGGAGCAGAATGAGTTGTTGAGGGTGGCTGTGCTCTTCTGTTGCTTGTTTGCTGTTTGTGTTGGAAGAGGTGATTTCTCTTGCTTTTTTCTGGATTTTGGTTTTTGTTCATCTAGTTTTCGTTTTCTTTGTGTTAGATTTTTGCTCATAGAGAGCGTATTGTGCTTTTAAAAAAAAGGTGCTGTAATTTGGTGATTGTTAGTGTTACCTGGGTTTGATAGAGTATTTTGAGACACTTATCGATTAGAGATTTTGCTTGTATGAATCCCTATTGGTTTGATACTTCGAATCCAATAGTATCCGTTTTAGTATGTTAAGAATACATCTGTATCCACGGTCCTAAGTTTATCTCTTCCCATCTTCAAAATATAGATCGTGTAGATATATATAAATAGAAGAATAACAAATAGTGAGATCTAGAGCTGCAGCACAGTGAATTGGAGTTTACTCAGACTTGAAATGAATCCGCTTGAGTACTAGCTTATCTGCCTTCCTTCACTTACTATAACTTGTATACTGATTTGCTAGTTGATATGTATTTTGCGCATTGTGTCTTTTGATGAGTATTTATCCTTTTAGCCTAAGTGGCCTAGATTTATCATCAATTTTGTTTGTTTTTTCTAATGTCCATGTGGTTGTTTCTCTACTTCATGTACTTTGTGTTTATCCAAATAAGAAGCTATAGGCTTATCACTATACTACTAGTTAGTTGATGACTTGATGATGTCGAGTTGCTTCAGACAGAGAATATGACAACTGTGGTCTTTTTTCGTTGTCTGGAAATACTTAGGGGTACACTAGTTATACTTCTAGTTGATTTAGCGACGCACACTGGAATTGCAAGAAACAATTTGGCCTTTTGTTGAGCTCCTGTGATTGCCTCCTTGAAAAGGCTACCTTTCAGTGCTGTAGTCTTCCTTTTCAGGTTTATTTTTTGGTTAAATTTTATGTGAGTGTTGATAGGATGATAAGTCTAACATGTCTTCCTTCACACGGGGCAACTTCTTCACTTTCCTTCTGTCTCTTCCATAATGTGTAGGATAAGTGAGGTGGCTGTTAATCATGTTTTCTCTATACTCTGTATATATTTTCAAGATCAATTCCCAATTTTTTTGAAGGTTACATTTCCCTTGTCATTGGATCTGAGTAGCAATATATTGTAGAGAACTGGAGAATTTTTTCCATTTATGTCGTATGTTTTGTTTACATTTGGCAGAGTTCAAAGCCGCACGTGAGAAAGATGCTCTTACCTTCAACAGTACTCTTGCTAAAGAACTTGTCGAGTATAACTCTGCTGTAAGTTCTGTACATTTTTCTTGTTTTATGCAATGAATTCTGCATTTCCTTTTAGTATATGAAAATAGCTATATGCTGAGCAGCAATAGCCAATAGTCTGTTGGTGTAAATTAGAGCTGCTAGGTGCTGGTTTGGCATAGAAGCAAGATTCTTTATGATGCAGTGGCGATGTTTTAATGACCTCTGTAATCTGAATTTGAAGCTTTAAGAAAATATTAACCTGATGGTCGTTGCAGGTATATGAGTCAGATTTGACGGAACTGTTTAGCTGGACGTGTTCAAGATGTGCTATGACAAAGGTCTGGAATGATTATTAGGCTTTCTGTTGTGTATTTTATCGTGGAGTGCCACATAATGATGTTATTGTACTTATTTTTTTCCTGATCTGCTTGATCCTTATTGTGCTCTTTGAACAGGGCTTTGAGGTGATAGAGCTCATTGTTGATGTGCAGCACTGCTTACAGGTGTAATACTTGTCCCACAAACAGATAAAAAATGCTAAATTGATGCTTCCATCTACAGAATCATTATTGTTGGATATCAGTCCTTTGAACTCTTATTTGTGGTAATTTTTTTTACAGGCTTACGTTGGAGTGGCGAAAAATCTCAATGCTATCTTAATAGCATTTAGAGGCACACAAGAACACAGGTTTATCTTATTTTCTGTGTTTTCCTTTTTCAGTTATTCCCCTGCTGATTCTCCATTTCATATACTATCAATCAGTCAAGTTTCCTATTTCAGAGAATTTTGTGTCTGAGTAAGACTGCCTTCTGTGCTTATGTCCAACTTGAAAATTTTTTATGCTAGACACAACTCAAATTCAGATGACGAGGATTCGATGCTCGTTGATTGCTTGGTTTTTGTGGCAATGAAAATGTTCGAAATTTAATGTAGCCCGCTAGTCTGCATGCTGCATCGTACACAAGCTGCTGAGATGATGTAGCATTCGTCCCTTTGTCATGTCATGCCACATCTGGCAACATTGACGATGACATAAGTTGTGCACAGATCTATGTCTTAACTTTGACATTGATTGACTGACTTACTAAAGTGGACATAATAAAGAGAGATGAAAATATTAGCAGTGCTCTCTGTTTGAAGGTGCTGGATAACTGGCCTACTATTGCCTGTTGCCACCATTCAATGAAAATGAAAGTGTGAACCCTTTTCCTTAAATAATTATCACGATATTGTTCTGAGCTGTGAGGAGTAACGAATGTTGTGATAATACCCTTCCTGGTTAAGTTGGAAGGTCCACTTACTCGATTAGTTAGGTACAGGCATGGGCCCTTCCTTGTGAACTAGATTGGCAAGACAATGCTTTATCAGGGGCAAGGAACTTGTGCCAATTAGAGATAGCAACTAAAATAATGTATCTGAGTTGAGATGGCTTTCTGATTGCTGTGGTTTGGTTTGGTTTGGTTTGGGTTTTTTTTTTTTTTTTTTTTTTTTTTTTTTTTTTTTTTTTTTTTGGTGGGGG
>JAOVYX010019387.1:0-18585 GCA_035668315.1 Drosera spatulata | reverse complement strand
GATTGGAACGAGGAGACCCCGGATGAGGTCAGGCATGTTTATGAAATGGTGGAAGTGGTAGAGAACTATACCGAGGATAGAGGTGTGGCTGTTGTTCCCCTTATGAAGGCTCCTGATTTTCGGACTGTTTTCCATCGACAGTTTGATGGCAGGAACCTAAAGAGGATTCCCAAGGAGGAAATGTTTTGTTTCTCTCATCGCGTCCCCAGCCGCTTGCTTACAGCTGATCAAGTCCCAGGCTTCCCGGATGGTGGTTGCATAGAATTAGACCCAGCTGCCACCCCGACGGAGTTGCTTTAGATGGATCAACCGGTGTCCGACAACAGAAATGAAACATGAGATCGATCATTCGGAATAGGTAAACAAGTACCAGCTGACTAGGTTTTATCCAGATCATTTTCTTTAGTCAGAAATTTAGTGGTACATTTGCTCATTTTAACAGAAAACTTAAAAGGTTACAACCCTTTCTGGGTTTCGTTTGATGTGTATGAAGAACGTCCGTTATTTGACATTTATCATTTTAAGTTCCTTTTTAGTGTTCGTGGACTGAAACAAATAGTAGGAAACCTAGGAGAAATGGAGATCGAAGTCGTGATGATTGCAGGTGAAGGATTATCACTTCACTATTCATCTTACTATGCTTTTAGCTGTACATTCGAAATGCCATTTTCGTAGAAATGATGAACTGCAGCTACCTTTTTGTGTTATATCTGGTTCTTCAATGGCTTATATTTCTGATCAAGTCCTCATGTCCATCTTCTCATATGCTTCTTGTTATTCTCCGGTTTTGCTTGATTCACTTCTGTGTTATGCTCTAGAGTTGCTTTGCATTTGTTTGGTGGTATCTGTTGCAGTATTTTCAAGCAGTATTCAAGCTGCAGCCTGCAGGTTATTTTGGTTTTTCATCTGGCATTCACGACGAAGAATCGCCATTTGCCATTGTGCATGCGAGATAGTTTTCCCGGGGAGTCCTCTACCCGGCCTACTGGTGCGTTTTCCTGGTTTAGACTTCGCTGTTGCAACTTCTCTGTTCTGTACTTCTGCTCCATGATCTGAATGTGGGTATTGATTATTGCATATTTGGAGTTTGTTTCCGTTTTTCGTGTTGCTGCAATACATGAATTGCTTATCCATATATTCCTGTAAGATGGTCGTTTTTCCTCGTACCCCTTCGATGACTTCATGTCAAAGTTATCTCATTGACGCATCCTTCGTGCATTTGTTTTCAGCATTGTGCCTTCCTGTTTGATGTGTTGTTCATTGCTATTATGTCGAGATAAGGAGCTAGTGACTAAGACCGTAGGACAAGCCAACATTTTGTGGGCGTACTTAATTTTATTTTTATTTTTTTCTGTGGACGTACTGAGGAAAGCGTGTATGATTTGTCGTATAGATCTGTATTATATACTCCCTCCGTCGGTCCGTCCCATATAAATTGCTTAGTGTTTGAAATCTGTCTTATTTTGACATTGTTTTCAAGGTTATGTAGTTTTCACCATTTTCCGAATTCTTGTGATGGCCATGTTTACAATCTTGTCACGTTGACGATGTTGGTCACGTGTGGGAGTTCGGCCTATGGTATCGTGTTTTTCGCTTGTTAGACGTCGACGATGACGCCGCTTGCACGGTAACATTTTCCTTGTAGTTAGGCCTTGAAGCTTAGCTATCAGAAAGACTGTACCTTGGATTCAAGTTGAGGGATACCGAAACTATAGAGTGGAATTTTCAGGTCAAGAGCTAATGCATGATACTATATCTATGAAAAGTGTAGAGGAAGATTAATAGGATATTAGGCTTTGTTAATATTCACAATCATGAATAACAACCTTTCTATATGTATTTTCTTTCCCCACTCATAGGGGAAACCTCCAAGGCTTTGAAAGGGAATTGTGTTGAAAAAAAGTAATGCCTTGTAATTATTGATTAATAGCCTTTCTTAGTCCATGTAATGCAACCTTCACTTGACAATGACAAATCCTATATCTAGTATGACTAGAGTGGGTTGTGTATGTATTTAGCCTTTTGAAAATTTGGGTTTTCTTTGAAAAAACAAGGAGTTAGTATAATCTCAAACGGTGTTTTAAACAAGTTTTCGTCAAAAACTGTTTTGAGTTTAATATGCAATTGGTTCCATTAGAATCCGAATAGTATTTGGAAATTACGAAGAGTGGTTGTACCTCATTATGTCTTAGGCGTAGATTAAGTGATTCTCTAAGTTGAAAGTTATGGGCATGACGTCACTCATTCATTGTATATTGGTATTGGTAAGTGTATCATATTTTGCTCCTAAGTTTAGTATAGGGAAGTTTTGGGTTCTTTTTATGGTCCATCAATGAGGAGAATGGTCCAAAGTTTTATAGCTGCACCGCCCATTTATCTTCGTTAGCTTTGTGAAGAATCAAGTGTCTTTCCATTTAAGGGCATGATTGTATGCATATGAAAGGACCATATCTATATAGCTATGGGTAGAGTAATGATCATTTATTATTATATGGATGAATAAATTCATGTGATCCTTAGGTGCAATTCCTGCATCTCATTGTATATTTACATGATAAAAGAAAATGTGAAATCATCATCTGTTTGTTGGTCCAAGCGTCTCGAATCAGTTATCGATCGATTGCTATGTTAGCATGATGTTTTCCCTCTTTTAAGCCCATGTTTTGAATTCAAGTTTCAGATTTCAACTATAAGCAAATCTCTAATATTATTTCTATTTTAATTTTTATTGAATATGTCAATGAAAGTGGGTTTCTTTAATATAAAGTCAAAAGATGTATCTAAATTTCTTTGTAATATTTTTTTGTGTTTGATTTATAAGCATCAGTTGACAAAAAAAAATGTTAGAAATTCGCACACATTGTATACTATACTTTAATAAGAAAAGGAAGGCATACTCTGTTCCTGTAGAAAAATGAAAATTAACCCTTAAAATAAAACAAGTGAAACGAAAGAAATCCTAAATGTCTTCAACTACATGTTATAACATTGACTAAATGCATAGATTCCCTATCTTTTTCTTTATACTCAGCATGGCTAGACTACACTAAAGTTAGTATAATTACTTAGACAACAATTAATGTTAGTATCATTTTATTTTCATAAAAAGAGGGACTCGTAATCTAAACATGAATCGAAGTCTGTGAACATGGTTTGTGCAGCTGTTGTGTCTAATAACAAACATAATGCGCTCACCGATCAAAAGTTTATAAGCATTTACAATTTCGAGGCTATTTCATCCTTGACATACATAAAATTCAAAATACACGATCATAGTTTTTACATATAACTTATACGTAAGCTGTTGACCAGCAAAACCTTACTTACGAAACCAAGAACTTTGGCGATAACGTGCTAATAAAAGTTCAAAAAGACTAGTACCGGAAACTTGTTAGTAATTGATTAAAATTAGATGTCTTTTCATTACATTCGTTGTATGCATTGGAAAAATGTACTTTAAATTAGTTTTCAATTAATTACAAATTACGCTCAAGCAATATAGGCAATTTATTCCACGTGCAATATGGTCGTACTTTTGGCTTTTTCAACACATTATATCACTATCATTTATGCATGATTGAAACTTTGAACACACTAATTAACTAGCTTATTTTCTCAAGGTTACTTATTAAATCAAGAAACTAGTTAATTACTTATATGAAAAAGAAATTCTCATTTGTCAATGGACAAATTAAGTAAATACATTATAGAAAACTAAAAGAGCTAGCTAGAAAGTTACCTATAATTTTCACTTCTTATAAATTACACAACCGTCTTAGTCCAATATGCTTAATTTTACGTACTCAAGATCACGTATGTGATTGATCGATGACAACGGTGATGACAATAGTGACTACATGCGCTATATTGTATGATCACGTCTTTTTGTCCAAATTGACGCTAACATTTGTTACGCTAGCTTTGCAGTGTTGGTAATTCATATGCTCAAAATCGAACATCGATCATACTAATGATGTAAGGTGCGAATATGCCATCATGTTCATAGGGAACTTAGGAAGTGAATACAAAGGGCAGCCGGTTCAAATCAAAGAATATGATTCTCATCATCAGCTCACAACCATTGAAACCAATTCGATCTCGTCAGAAGAATAATATGATTAGAAATATTCGATTACCAAATTAATATCATAACGACAGAACCACACATTTTGCGTTACTTGTGCTCCTAAAACCACAACCCTTCAATCCCATTCCCTGGCCTTTACGTCCTCTCTTCTTTTTTTATTATGTTCTTGCTTTTTATTGTTGTTGTACTTTCTCGTCTGAAAAACAATAGAAAAGGACAAGAAGCTCCACGCTTCGAGTTTCTCATTATGTTTAAAATAACACTTAACACTGAGAGTATCATAAATTAGTACGTTAAAGTTAGGTGCATGTTTTTTGAAAAAAAAGTTATGAACATGTTTACTAAAAATGTACTCCATCCATGCTTTATAAACCTGAAAATTTGATGTGAAAATTCATGGAAGACCGTGTTGTATCCAGGTTATAGAAGTACCATTAGCAAGGTTTCTTCACTTTTCCATCAACTTGGGACATGAAGATTAGTTTTGTTAATTCGTGAGAAAAGCACATGGAAAAGCATTTTGTTTAATTTTAAAGAATAAAAGAATGTAACAGAGTTACTCGATTACATTGAAAACCGTGACCAGACATAAGTCAAACGATTCCTACGCATTAATCTGACAAGCTATCTGGGAGTTTGACTCTCCTCTTGGATTTGGACCGTGTATTCCTTAATCTAAAAAGTCTGAACTCATAATCAATGTCTTAATTCGTTCTGATATGACGGTTCATTATTTATTTCTAAAAATACAGTTTTCTGTATAATCTTCTTTTTTATTTTGTCGTGATTCAATTCATATTAACTCGTGATCTGTACATTCAATTATGATGATTGAATTTCCACACAAGTTCATACAAATTTTGACTCGTGTTACAATCTAACCTGCATTGCCTAAGTTTCTCACGTTTGTTATGAACATTGATGTAATTCAACCTAATTAAGCACAACTATGTGGCACTGAAGTAGATGTTATGCTACTAAAAATATATTCCATTCATGATCTATAAGACCTGAAAGTTTGATGGCAAAATATATTGAAAACCGTCTGTCCAAGCCAGTTATATATAGAAATGCCATCAGGTATCTTCACTTTTCCATCTACTTGGGACTTGAAGATCGACGTCGACATTCCCACCACGAATTCTAGATTTGTTGATTCGTGAGAAAGCACTTGACAAGCATTTTTTTGTCATCCTCGTGCGAAAAAGAGGGTAACTGAGTTAGCACTCATCCTTACGAAATCCACATCGATCATATTGGAGACCGTTGAGTGAGAGACATAAGTCAAACGATTCCTACTCATTAATCCGACAAGTTATTTCGAAATGTAAATATTTTTTTTGGATTTAACTATGTTTCTACAGCTCGTACACTCATAATCAATGTCTTAATTCATTATGATGCTATTATTCAATATTAATTTTTAAAAAGTATAGTTATCTGTATAATCATTTTTTTGTCGCTGACTCACAATTCATACTCTGCAGTCGAGATCGTCTGGATCTATAATGAATGTCTTAATTCATCCTGATGCTACCACTTAATATTATTCATTTTTAGAAAATAATGTCTATCTGCAAAATTCAATTTTTTTTGTCGCGACTCGATTTATATTAACTTGTGATTTGTACGATTTAATGCAAGATAGAAAGAACAATAATAACTTCATATCTCTACATTAAATTATGATGATTGAATTTCCACGAGTTGCAGATAAACTTTGACTCATGTTACAATCTAACGTTGCCTAAATTTCTCAATCACTTAAGTATGACACAATAGATACTAAAGTGTTAATTAGTAATAATCATGACATGTGCTACAATTTATTTTGAATATGTAACATGGTGCTACTGATTAGTATTACTCCGTCTTTCATAAAAAATATAACACTTATCTTTTTTTGAACGTTTCATAACAATTACAATATTTGTTTATTTGAAATTATTTTAAATATCAAAACATTCCTATTTTTTGTTTTATATCGTATTAATTCATCTCAATATCACTTCTTCTTTCATTCTTTTTCTCTCTCGGTACAACTTTCAAAATTATTTTGATCTTTATAAATAAAAGTCATCACATGCATAAATTCTCATAAAAAATCCAATGTGGTGTTTAATATGGGACGGAGGAAGTAGTAATTATTTCAAAACGTTACTTAACTGTATAAAATCTTGTAAGATCTGGGGAATGTATTGTTAACTACTCCCTCCATGTTATTCAAATTGAAACTTTTTCATACAAAAATATTAAAATATTTATTTTATATTATATCAATTTATCCATCATTATTTTTTTTCTTATTTTTTTATCTCACATGGTAACAAATTAAATATCGGACAATGACATGGTGAAAATATTAACAATAAAACCCCCTTAATTTCCCCTCTCCTCTCCTCTATAAATATCCCATCTCTCAACCCCATTTTCCTCCTCCACCTTCTAACCCCTCTTTGCATCTCCCCTCTCCTCCGCCGGTGATCCTCAACCGCCGATCTCTCACAGGCACATCGATCAACAACCGCCGATTCCTCGATCAAATTAACAATCTCGGCGTGCCTCGTCGTTCGACTTACAGGTCAGCTTCTCTTTCACGCCTCTCATTGCAGTTACGATTCATCGTAGATTGTGCTTCGATTCGAATTCTTGTTTGTTCGATGATGTTCTTGTTAGTCTTTGGAATCTGGATTCGATTCGCATTATGCTAGGGTTTATGATAATGAATCTAATTTCTACGAATAATCTGATTATTCAATCGAGAAATTTGGGATCGATGCTTCGATCTCGGTTTCGGTTTCGCCTCGAATCGTGAGTTCCGCGAATCTCTGAGCTCAAAACACGTCGTTTTGAGTTCCCCGTATCTGCCGGCGCGACATTCGCCTAGTTGCTTTTCTATCTATCGTCAATTGTTTTTCTCTTTCATTTTTGTTTTATGTTTTAAATCTCTTTTTTAATTGTGTTTTTTGGGAGGTGTATTCTTTTTTTGAAATATGTGCGCACGTTAGCGTGGGGCTCGTGGGGGAAGGGAAAGAAACGGAAAAGCGGTTAGAGTTCTGTTTTTTTACACGCGCTTTTGAGGCGCGTGGAGTTCACTGCCGTCACGTTACCATGTGGGATGCTTGTGCACGCGCCCGGCTGAGTTCTATGAGAGGAGTTTCATTTTGTTTTCCTTTTGATTTTATAATATTTTTTCGGTTACTTTTTAAATTGTGAGTTTTCGTTTCTTGGAAATGATGGAACCGAACAGGTGGCGTTGAGGTGGTGAACTTGGGCCATGTATGGTCCAAACACTTTTTGGGCCGACCCCACTGCGGAGCCCACCACCAAGTTTACTCTAACACGAACACGAAAATCTAACATGCTTTTTGGTACGTGGACTACCTTTTGATATGTGTTCTGCAGTTAAAAGATAAAAAGCAATATGCTATTTTAAATTTAGTTAAATCCCCTTCTTCAAAATAAATAAATAAATAAAATAGTTAAATCCTCTTTACTCATTCATCACCTGTTTCGAGCTAAGCATGAAGTGTCTAATAATGGTCTTATTCAAACTTTTTTGTAATTTATACTTCTTCCGTTTTAAACTTTTTGTATCATTTTGATTCATCCCAAAGGGTTTGTAACATTCTTCATATTTGAAAAATATTATATGGTTAGTAATTAAAATAGATGAATAGAAAAATTTTTATGTGATAGATAATAATTAAAAAAAAAAGAGATAAATCTAAATTTACTTATATATAATGGTTGTTGCAAAAATTATGAAACGAAAGGTGTAAATTTTAAACGAAGAGAAAGAACCGTGGAATAAGTTAATGTGATATTTCCTCCGTCCTAAAATTATTACAACATTTAATTTATACATGTAAATTTATATTTATCTCTTTTCTCCATCAACTTCAATTCTCTCACACAATTTTTCTCTATTTATTTTTTTATTCCTAATCACACAATACTTTCTAAAAAAATGTTATAAATAATTTGGGACGAATCAAAACGATATAATTATTTTACGACATTGATAGTATGAATAAAAAAAATATGAATATTTTAATAATTTTATAAAAAAAATAAGTAATTAATGTTTTAAGTTTAATAAGATGAAGAAAATATAACAAATTTAATTCAATAATTCGTTTTTATAATCAAGTAGGGTGAAAACCTTGAAGTTCGTGTCAAAGTTTTTTAATTAAAGGGCCAAAAAATACTGTAAGAAAGTCGTGATAAGGGCGATGGCTTCCACCACTAGGATGTTTCTTACGGTCCATCTGTTTCTCTCTCTCTCTCTCTCTTCTTTCACTAGTTTTATATGATTCGGCGCGTGACTTCCCCACTAGACCATTATACTGAGTTATGAAATCGTCTTCCACCTAAAAGCCCAAACTCAATATATGGCATCACCATGTTCGAACCTGGCGGCAACGCCCTCACCGCTACGAATAAAAGTTCGATGCTGTAGTTTAAAAAGCAATTAGGAGAATGCCATTGATCATATTCTGTTTGTCGCTTTTTTATTGAAGATCCTTGTAACCTATGATCGACTATTAACCAAGAGGAAACAAGACTAATGTAGGAGAGAATATCGAATGATGTGTTGTGTTCTTGGTCTCAAATGAAAGTTTCATAGTTATCAAGAATATGTGACGGTTCTGTTAGTAAATAATTTGCTATGAAATGTATTGAGTCTGGTCCATTTCAGACTTAGGAGGGGTTAGAGATATCATTAAAAAATGTGTTTTAAGCTTTCACCTAAGCCTTTGGCGTAGAGAGGACATGATGACAATTGGAAGATTCTTCGAATGGAAAGATGGTTAGAAAACGTTAGGATACGGTTTCTCAGGGATTATAACCCAAATTCTGACTCTATTCGTTGTTCTTCACTCTTTTATGAGATAAATGTGTAATCATCATGTGGAAATTAAATAATTAAATCATGCAGGATATAGGAATTTCTCAAATAACTTTATGAAGTAGGGGATGCTGAACCATTATTATCGTTTTATAGCTAATGTTCAACTTGCAACTCCTTTTGACACGATATACTCCTAGTATATATATACTTTGGAATTAGAACTATCTGACAAAATGACTGTTGTAGCAACTATACTACGTTTTATGTAATTATATGCAGTGTGGAAAAGGGGTGTATCTATGGATGATTGATACCTATTATAGTTGTTCCTATTCGATTGCGGCCAACATAATTGCAGCCTCAACAGAATCATAATAGTATTTGTGCATATGTATATGTTGAAATTCGTGTTAGTCAGAGCCAGGAGCATAGGATTCACCCCATGTTCTTTGCAGAATTCCATGTGCCTGATACGTTTGGGTTCCCATGTTAGATGAAGACGAGGGAGGGGATGGGACTTTTTCTCTATGTTCTGATTTGTTAGTTTGTATGATGCTTATATAAATACTCCAATTTTTTAAATCAAAATTTGAAGAAAATATAAAGGGGATAGTCTTGTTCGGTGCCCCACTCTGAGACCCATGCGTATCATCCACACTCTTCTCGAGATCTCGGAACCTTATCAAAACTAAATTTAAAGCGTTAGCCGATGTTGTCTAGACAATTGTGTTTGCTTGTGTTTTCATTCAACAGTGAGGGAACTTGTTCTTTTTTTGAACGAACACGAGTGTGTTAGATCTTTATGTGGCGAGGGATAGGCGTTAAATGTGGGTCGGTTTCTGGATCACATGGGCAATTATTTGGGTGGATGAGTCACATGGGTTTTGAAAACCACCTTTTTTTGCTGTTATTATTTTGTGTTAGCCTACTCTGTTTTTGAATGAAGAAACAATTCTGTTTAGGAGGTTTAGATAAATTAGAGCTTTCCCAAGATGATATGCAAGATTGGGTCCAGATAATTTACTTCAATTGAAACTTCATCTGAAGTATGAACTTTGCAAATAATAACTTTCGAACATTATATCCAAAGCTTGATTAAAAACTTAATTATATGAATGTGTCTTATGGAATAAAGATTTAATTTATTATTTATACGGATGTGCATCACGGTGAATGAGATGTGTTGGACGTTTTGGCTAAAGATTTAATTTATTATTTATACGGATGTGCATCACGGTGAATGAGATGTGTTGGACGTTTTGGCCTGGTTTGATTGTTCCCGACCGGCTTTTGTTTGCTTTTCCTTTAAGCTAGTGGGCAGCAAAAGGTTACATTTACATCCACTTGATATATATATATAGTGGTACCTGCATTGGTCCATTGATTTCTATGTTTTGTACTCTTGTAGTACAATCAGTTGATGAGAACATTACTGGTCATTCTTTAATTTATCGATTGTTTGCTGTTAGGCTGTTGAGTACCACTTGAAAGTTCTGTTTCCTTTTTTTCAACTTACAGTAACTCATTTCTCTTATATCATTTTCCCTCACTTCTTTGAGTCTTTCCATTTTTTTTCTGTTTGAGTCTGCCCTGTTCAGTTTGATAAGAGCTACAGTGTTTCAGAAGAGCTTTGAACAGCTCTTTATTGTACTGTTATCATTTGAGCAAGAGTTGAAGTGCTCAACTTGGCAAATGTACATGCTCATTTGACACTTTTTCCTTGTCAAATACTAGTAAGGTCATGCTCCTGTAAAGGAAGGGAGGGTGGATCATTTTTCTTCCCTTAACCTTACCTAAATGTGTGACAATTCAATCTCGCTCATGTTTCTTCGTCCTCTTATGAACAGGTTATGCCTCTTTGATCGTCAGATATTCATGTCAAGCGTTTCCTCGTTCGAGTCTTTACTGAACGAGGTGTCTCATTCTGTGATATAAAATTGTACACAGAATTTTCTCCTTCAGTCGTTGTAGCCTACAAATAGAGGCTCCAGTTATATGTTCCACTTTCGGTTTCCTCTTGGTCTCTCAAGTCAAAGCATCGATGTCTACAGTCAAACGTATTAAATTTCCATGTCGTGATCTATCAAACTTTTCATTCCTTTTGCACCTAAGATATCCTTGAAGTAACACCTAGATCACCTCTTTCAGCTCTATGTAGCTATAGGCATGTGGCTTCTCTAAACTAGATCTCAATGTGATGTTGATTCTCTTCACTATCCATGAAAAAAGCGAAGTTAAATGCATTGCACGCTTCAATTTAATTGCTCCATGTGCTTCACAATTCTTGTCTGGGGAGTGGGGATGCCTTGCTTGCTTCAAGTCTAATTGTCTTGCTGTCATCAGTTATTGATCTTATGAGTTTGAGATCAATTATCTTGGTTGTTTTATCTCAAGAACATGTCTTGCCGATGAATAGAAAGGCACCCAGAATGTTTCCTTTTATGGGTCAGTGTAGAAAACGCGTAGTCCTTTCAGGCCATATGAGCCAGCTGAATTGATACTCATCCACAATGATCCTTTTCTTTTTAACCGCAAACAGTTGGCCGGTGTAAATAGTTATTGGAATCATTAACCCGCGGTGCTCGAAATGCATTGGGGCAAAGTGTTCACAAGTAGGCAGAAGTAAAAGTTCGTGTAGTTTTATGCTTGTGTCCTTCATATTGGATTCTACATATCGCAGTGTTTCGGATAACTAAGGCCTGGTGTACAGGGACTTTGAATTTTAATACTGTTTCTTATGCCTGTCCTGATATTACCTTCTTCTTTTTTTGTAGTCCATTCCTCGCCTTTGGCTCAGCCTTTCTGTCTCTTTCCTTGAAATTTGGAAAGGGACCAACTTTCACACTTTCACAATCGAAGTGCTTGTCTTGGAACATAGTTATCAAACTCTATGATCCTTTGTATTCTGGGTTTTAGGAATGTCAGTCACATCGAAAAGTTCCTTTAACTGATCTTTAGCTTCGCGTTTAGAATCTTTAGTATCACATAGTGTTCCTGATAGTTGCATGTGTGGTCCTTATATTATTGAGCCAAGTTCATCAATTCCTAGTTACTACTCATGACTTTATGATGATCTACTAAGCCTAGGATAATCTAGCTCCATTTGAAATTTCGTGTTTATCTTTTTCATCCATGATACATTGAACTTTGCGAAGAATTGATTTGAGACGAGATGCATTGTCAGAAATCTGGAACTTCTTCGCTTGTATCTTCTCCTGTTGTTTTTCATATGTCGGAGTATGAAAGTTGAAACTCATAGTTTGCAAGGACGGGTTGTTGTTTTGCTTGTAGTAAGATGCATATGCTCGAGGTTTAAGGACTCTTCATTTGATTTGATAGAAAAGACCTTTTGCATTAAAGGGCTAATCCTTGTTCACTCACTTATGGGAAACTGCTTCATGGGTCTACCAAACGTTACATCAACCAGTGGGAATTGGCTTTTTTCATGAACTCCCACTTTGTCTCAAGGCTGTACTCCTTTCATTCCATGTTATATATAATATTTATTTATTTGGATTATTTTAAAATATACATTATATATTCTATTTAGTAAGTTTTTTATATAAAAAAATCAAAATAATCACTATCTATTATAATACATTCACTATCTTCTCTCAAATTACTACAATAATCTCTACTAACACTCAAAAAAATATTTTTTCTTCATCAAATTTCATATAAATTCAACACATATATAAAATCATATATCGGATGAATATGTTATCTATAATATAAAACGGAATAAGTACTTATTTTCCGGTCTTATATGATGTCCTTTTCTTCTGTGTATGTTTTGAGCAAACAGGAAGTTCAGTTCTTGTTGTCCCTACTTTCTTCTTCTTTCTTTTGCCCTCTCATTCTCCCCATATATGCAACATTTTGCTTGATTGTATGTGTGGATATCATAGAAGAAGCACTGTATCATAATCTTGCATCCTGGTGCAAGGTAGTTCTCTTCAACCCTTTACAGTGCCAATGGCGCTGCTCTCTCTTTTCTAGCATCTCGATTGCTAACTACTGATCTGATTACCTTGTTCCGTCCGTCATGGACTTTATCGAATCATGTGTGTCACGTTTAGAGCATGTAATGGTATGAGCTTTAACCAAATGGTGGTAGAAAGTAGTAGCTTTTGACTTATTTCGTCGTGGTCCTTTCATCCTACACTACTGATTAATCTATACTTGGTAGTTGCCGATCACTTTCCTATTTGATCGTCACTTTTGCTAAACTCAGACACTTCGGTGGAACATATGGCTGCTGCTTTATTTATTCTTGCTTTGATTCAGCATAGTATTGAATTATAAACTCTTTTGTGAATCATAGACAATTCTTTATGTGGAACTTGCAACATAGTATAAGCAAATTGCTGCCTCGTGATTTTCGCATGCACTGAGTATTTTCCCTCTTCTGGTATAGGTTTCTGAGCTGTAGGATAGATGATGAGGAACCTGATCAAGATTTTCTCCGCAATGGGAATAGTTAAATACTCTACTAGCCCACAGAATGTTGGGTCTGGATCAAGTGGCGATCGATCTTCAGCCACTGTCAGACCAGAGCCAGGCGCTGCTTTTGTAGATTATGATGCTTGGCTGGTTAGTCTTCCTTCCATATTCCTCTTTCTCTTCTTGTTGTCTTGAATATGCGGAATCTATCGTTATCAGTTCTTTAATGTTACCGATAGTTTATCATCGAATTTCTGCAACGCTCGTTGCACATTTTCCTTTTATCTGCTTCTGGATAGTAACTATGGATTAGGAGAAGCATAAAACGAGACCTGATGATTGAAGACCTTGTGCTGATACCTAATAGAACTTGCTTGGCATAGGGGAAGGAAAAACCAGGATCAACCTGTTTAACTAATTGATCATTGGTCATTCATAATTTTGAAACTATGATCCTGAATCTTCTGCTAATATCTAAGACATAACGTGTCTATGTTCCGTCCTCATTCATTTCCTCTTCATTTTTTCAATGTGATCATGATACTAAGGCACCTTCTCCTTTCATATCAGGTTGCTACCACTCTATCATCTCACTTTCTTTTTGCACTCACAGGATGTTTACCCCTCAGCATTGAGCTCATTTGATCAGATGATGAGTGTAGCTAAAGGGAAGAGGATTGTCGTATTTTTAGACTATGATGGTACTCTTTCTCCGATTGTAGATGATCCTGAGTTGGCTTTTATGTCAGAAGCGGTAATCAAACTTTCATCATTCATTTCAAGGAACGATTTCTCCAGCTATTGATATTTCAAGTAGCTATCCCTCCTATGAGTATGTTCGGTTATTCTTCAGTGTCAACATAATATTCTAAATGGAGTTCTACTTGGACCCTTGAAACAGATGCGCTCAACATTGCGTGAAGTTGCCAGGAATTTTCCGACTGCAATAATCAGTGGAAGGAGCCGCCAGAAGGTAATGGTCTTAATAATCAGTCCTCCTGTTCAATAGTTAAAGGCCGATCCTACAAAAAGATAACTGACGTTTCTTGATATCCAGGTACATGAATTTGTGCAGCTGAACAATGTATATTATGCTGGGAGCCATGGCATGGACATAATGGCTCCTCCAAAGAAGCCGAAACCTTGTGACAGCAAGTATCAAACCAGAACTGTGGATAAAAATGTTTGTTCCCATCTGGTTTTCCCTTTTCTCAGTCGATTCTCAATTTTCCTTTTTCTATCATTCAGCATCACAGGTTTAGATATTCGAACTCAAAGCACTGATCATAATGCAGGGGAATGAGGTAACTGTCTTCCAACCTGCTCAGGAGTTTTTGCCTGAAATGCTGGAGGTATTGTTTCACTGTCATAGCTTACCAATCTTTATCTAAACTGTATATAGTCTATTGAACTATGAGAAACACTTGAATCCTTGACATTATATGCCATGTTTTCTTGCATCATACAGATACTGAATGAGTTGAAGGAACAAACAAGGGACATTGAAGGAGTCAGTGTTGAGGACAACAAGTATTGCGTCTCTGTACACTTCCGGGTAGCGAGAGAAGAGGTAAAATGCACCCCCATGAACACTTTGCTGCTAGCTAATTAGCTCGAACCTGCAAGAAACATCTTGTGGGTTCAAATAATGGTGGATTTACGAATTCCGCTGGTTGAGCTTGTCTCTTCACTGCTTTGCAGCTGTGTACTTGACTAAGATAAGAACTTCGCAGCCTAGTCCATACACCTAGGAGTTTATGCAGCACTTTGGAAAAATAGTTATGGCAACTTCCAACATCATCAAAAACCTCTGTATCAAGTCGATATGTAAAACTTTGTTTTGATCACTGCTTATGTACATGCAGGATTATGACTTAGTGGATCAGAAAGTGAAGGTAGTGATCTCGAAACATCCCAAGTTCCATACATCTAGGGGCAGAAAGGTGAGAGGTTTGGAATTTTTATTTTTTTTTATCTTTTTTTTGTATAACCTTCTATTTGATTTTAGAACATTTATAAACTTCTCTGTACTTCTCGGTATTCCACTATAACAAAGTTCGTTGTGTAAAGGTGTTGGAGGTTCGCCCGTCTATACTGTGGAACAAAGGTCATGCACTCGAGTACTTGCTTGACACCCTAGGCTTTGCAGATTCAAGTGATGTCCTTCCCATGTATATTGGGGATGACCGGACCGACGAAGATGCCTTCAAGGTAGCAATATTAACAAGAATGTAGTTGCCAATGAACATAATTACTATCAATTAGTGTATAGTAATAATCATGTTCTGGATTTCTAACAGGTTATAGAGGAAAGAGGACAAGGATTTCCAATAGTGGTATCGTCGAAACCAAAAGAGAGCATTGCTTCATACTCGCTCCGTGATCCATCCGAGGTGTTGCAGTTCCTGTCGCGTCTGGTGAGATGGAGAAGGAACTCCTCAGCAAGTAAGCCGGCCACTTAGATTCTCCATGGCATGGTGTTTTGGTAACCGGCAAGTGGGTTCGGGCCTCGTGAATATATTAGGAGCAGAGAGGTGGTCGGTTTATTAGAAAAGATGCACCCCATAAGTTATAGGTTATCGGTAGCTTAACCAAAGGTCGTTCCATGTTTATGTCGGAACTCATCATGTTTAAGGCTCTCTATGTACACCAGTAACCATTGTCATGTAATGTAGTTGCTTTTGTATATACACATATGAGCTAACTCGCCAGGGTTGCGCGAATATTTAGTACTAGGCCGAGCATTGTCAGACAGATAAATCAGTGCTTCATCTTTTGTAACTTAGTTATCTAATGCATATGTATATGTTGTATTTTTCGCTTGTTTCGCTCTGGTCATAGTATTGCGCTGTTAGAACTATGTCGGGATTTTACAGTTTTCGCTTGCTTTCGCTCTGCCTGTGTCTGGTTCGAGCAGCTGGAAACATTCAGAGCATGTTTGGTTGAGCTCAAAGTTGGTCAAAATCAACTTTAAATAATTTTGTAATGTTAACAAATGTGTTTGGTACTGTTTATAACTGTAATTTTTAAACAGTTTTTCTGCTTAAAGTTATAAAATATTTGAAACTGTTTTTTTTTCCTTCACACAAAAATCAAAATTGTCATTGATCAAATAAAATAATTTTAAACTATTTTTTTAATTAATAATCAACTATAACTTATCAATATCGATTATAAACACCAAAAACACTTTTTATCAGTCCAGTTAAACGGATCTTAACCTCCATAAGTTCTGAAAACAGAACCAGTAAAGTGGCTTGCACCAAGCAATTCGTGCATTATAAACCATTGCCGATTTCGTTCAACCCATGCGACGGTCGAGCCACCAGTGTTCATGAAACAGAGGTTAATAACAATGTCTTGTTTTCTTTTGAATAATTAACAATGTGAAATAGTTCTAAATCAATAACTGGTACTCCTTATGTACCAATAAAATTATAACATTTTTTAAAATATCTCACAAAAATTAAAACATTATCTTATTTAAAAATCTTTTACTATTTATAAAAGTATCAAAACATCCCTATCAATTTATCCCACTATTTTTTTCGTTTTTTTTTTTCTTTCTTTCACTCCTCTCACTCACACAATTCAAAATACAATTTAATCATTTTTTTTAAATTGAACTCATACATAAATTATTATGATGAATCAAATGATTATAATTTTATCGGGGAGGGGCTGTACGAAATAGGTTGCTTAGGGGTCGGCCCATTATATATTTTCAGTATGTTTGAAACCAACCAGCTAGTTCTCAAATATATCTCCTTTGGTTCATAAATCCATGTGAGTGAGACATTATTAGTGTGTATTGTCAATTGTTTTTAATGAAATCATTATAAATATATAATATAAATATTGGGGATTTTTTTGGTTAGTTCTTCATATGTCATTTTTTATTGGTTAATAGCAATACAAATATCAACATCTTATTGGTTTAAACATATCAATTTTTTTTGATTTATATATGATTATTAAAAAGATTATTATAATTAAGCATGTGAAATGTTTGAATCAAATCATTAATAAGTATCACCAATTTGCTTTACTATAAAAAACAATCATATTATATCAAATGTACATATTAAAGGAATAAAATCAAACCAAAGATAGGAATAAGATGAAAGTCTACGATAACAAGTTAACTCAAAATACACATATATCATCCAACTACAATGAATGTATATTGAAACCATGGGCATGTTTTATTTCATGTTGTCATTTTTCGTGTCTATTTAGGGATAATTATACGTGAATTCTCTTGTGACAAAAAAGAAAAAGAAAAAAAATTACTCTAAGACACATCTTTTATAAAATATTTTCCTAATCATGCAACACGAATAAAAGTCCCTCACACATACCATTTATTCGATCTCTCTGTATCTCACCACCTCCACCACCACTACACCAAATCAGATTGGAAAATCCAAAGAACCAACACAAGCATCAAAACATCTCATTCTCCACTCATCATCACATCATATCAAGTCCGATCTCAAACTCCTCGAATTCGTCATCATTTTCGAACAGATCCAACTTCATTTTCTTAATTGCAGTCGCCGTCATCGTCGATGTTTCTGATTTGGGTTTCTTTGTCTCGTTTGTCGGCGTCACCATTCTCGTGTTTTTATACAAGAGAATCACCTGCAAACAAGTAAGATAAGAAATCGAAATCAGACAAAGATGATGAAAGTGGATTGGGGAAAATTGAGTAGAGAAAATCCTAACCCTAGTGTTTCTGGTGCACAGTTTTCATCAAGCAGGGATGATGAAATCGAAATCAAAAAAACAAGGCAAGAAATCGTTAGGTGTACTGTTTCAATCCTTCAGATGCACTGTTTGAATCACTGCATCTGTACAATTTGAAACAGTGTGTCTTTACTATTTCAAACAATGTATCTTTATTATTTATGAACAGTGCGTCACTTCTATGAAATAATGTGTCAGTTCTGCGAAACAGGACGTCTGTTTTATATCCCATCGTTTCCATTGTTCGAAATCCATCGAATCGCGAGATCGAATCTCGTCGATCGTGCTTTATTTTTTCCTGATTCGATGTCATTGTCGAACACCATCAGATCTAAGAGATTGCGATCATGTATGTCAGTGTTGTAGGAGTTTCAATGATGACGTTAATTTGTTTAGATTTGGTAAAGGTTTTGTAGGAAGAAAAATCATCGGGAGAAATCATAATTGGGGA
>JAOVYX010019386.1:0-18587 GCA_035668315.1 Drosera spatulata | reverse complement strand
AATTTAGGCAATTTAAAAGGGAATAAAAACAAACGTTTAGAATAACGAAATGATGTGTGATTTTATACACATCAGTAGTCGAGGCACTAACTGTTGCAATCAAAGCTCAACAACCCCAAAATGATGATTACAAAGAGGAGGAGAAGGATGCAGCTGACAAGGATGCTGACAAGGAGTAGAAAAGAAGAGGAAGCATGCGAACAAGACATCTGCAGCTTATGGGGAGGAAGTGTAAAAGAGAAGAAATTCTTTCAAGGAACCCTCTAGGTCTCAGGGGGAGGACACGAGCAGCAGAAGCAAAGATAAGGGCAGAAAGGGTGAAAAGAAAAGGGAAAGGTCAAGGGAGCATCATCACTACATAAGCAAAGATGACAGGTCCAAATCTCCAAGGCATGATAGGGATCGTGGCGTAGACCAGTCCAAACATAGCAGAGGAGAAGGACATGGAGACTACAGGGGTCATAAAGGTTATAGGTAATCTTATGCAATGCCCTATAATCTTTTAGAATTTTTGTTCTACACAATGTTGGTTATTAACTTTTTATAAAAAAATATTTGAGTTGTAAATTTTGTTAAGTTGTAAGCTTGTCATTTTTGAACTTAAATTTTTGTTATCATCAATTTAGGAGGGGATTGTCAGGATTGTGCAATCCCTCCAATTGTATAGAAATTGATGAACAAAACCTTAGAGTATGATATGTTTATGGTTAGTTACTTAGGTTGAGAACTATGATAGTTAGATGCAGTTTAGGAAGCGTGTAGCACAGCAATAGATGATCACAATAGGAGAGCCAATGTGGATCACCTAGATCCAAACCACATCAGAAGTAACTAGATAAATAATAAGGATGAACATGGATAGCAAAAGGCCACAAATCTGTCAGTATCTATGATCGAAGTCACAGGATTAAGGCCAAGTCACAATGCAACAGACTGAGTGCAGCAGAGCTGGCTTGCAGCAGAGATAGAGGTGTAGTAGACTCAGGATGCAGTAGAGCTGGTTGGTGATTGGATGAGGATCTGGGAAAGGTCATATCACAGATTTGAGGTTTGAAAATCTATACGAGGTTGAAGATTTCTGTAAGGGAACATGTTAAAGTCACTAAGAATTATTATAGGGGACAAAAAGACAGTTGTCAACATCATAAAGTATAATCACGGGTTCTAATCCTCTGAGCCCTATAAAAGGGGATTCTCTTCACTCTCAGAAGATTGACGATGATTGTAAGATTCATTTGCAAGATGAAAATACTTACAAGTTGATTGTGCAATCATTCTCAAGAGCTGGGTTGAATATATGAAGAAAGAAGTTCACTAGTCTGCCTCAAAAACACAAAGCTATAGCAAAGTCATCAATTGGTCTGTGCAAAGTTCTAGGTTCTTGCCTTATCAAGTTGTAGACTTGTAAGGGGTTCTTTATAAGCCAGAATAAAGAGATAGTGAACTCACATTTAACTGAGTGTAGCAGAGTCTAGCTTGCACTGGTCGCCAAGGGAAGACTGAACTAAATCTTCGTTGATCATTTGACCACAATCGTCTGAACCAGTGTAAAACATTGTGTCCTTTATTGCTTTACATTTCTTTCGTTAGAATTGCTAGAATACAACTTGGACACAAAGGGACAAAGTCTAAAGGACTCAAGTCTCAACTGCAGACTAGTTTCGTAAGCCTGTGACGAATGTTGTCACGCCCGTGACGGATTGTGGGGTGAAGTTTCTTCGAGCAGTCACGCTGGTCATGCCTGTGACTGGCCTCACGTATGCACATTGTCCTTTAAATTACGTCTGTCATGGCCATTATGAAGGTTGTCACGTCCGTGATAGCTTGTAGTTGCTTCTGTTCTATTTTCGAACTTTGTCACGGTCGTGATGGCTACTTGTCATGTTCGTGATGGCTTACAAACTCATCAAACTGCTTCAAATCATCCAAAAATGATCACGAACGTCGTTACATGTGTCAAATACATCTTTATGGCTCAAAACATCCTTAAACACTTTGTCCACATGCTTCCGAACTCCTTAAAATCATCACGTTTTTTTATCAATTCTTTGGTTCACTTTGTACCATTTCCTTCAAACGTTAAAACACTTTTCTCGCGATCAAATTTGCATGAAAAACATACAAAAAACAGTATTGATGTTCGAAACACAAAACTAAACTAAAACATAAAAGAAACGATACTAAACATGCTAAACAAATGAATTTAACTTAGAAATATATGAAAGTTTTTACACTCTTCAATTATTGCAATAGAGTTAATTCAAAGATTTTGTCATTTGTTCGTGAGGTGAATCAAGTGGAATACAAGTTACCATCGTTGTCCCTTAATATATACTCAGTATTTGTCAAACAATAGTAACATATATTTTGATGAGCATTATACTAATCAATGTAACAAATTATTTTACTTAACCTTGATATAACTTTTATAGTAATACATTTAACAATTCACAACGTTTATCGACATAACTTCTATTGAAGGCTTTAATTTTGGAGTTTTCTCTCTTACTAGGAGACCAACAATTTTTGTGTATCTCTCTTGAACCAATGGGTAGAGAGGAGATCTTGCTTTTGTTGAATTTTAGAATAGATGACTACGTAAATGAATGGTAACATGATAAAATAATAGGAACCATTAATGGAGTGAGAGAAAGGGCTAACGATCTCCTATTCCTTTGGCAACCCAAACTCTTGATTCAAAACGGAAAGAACAGCACAGAGGTTAAGTGCAACATAAAAAGTTTAAGATATGAAAGCACAAATGACCTATAGCTTAGAGGAGGTATGTGGACTTTTTCCTTAATTTTGATATTAATGTCATTTACTTATTTGCAAATGAGTTGAACTTTATTTGAGATGTATAGCTTGATTTCAGGATGTTTATTTGTTGACTGAGATAGGGGAATGTGGGTTGTGTGGAATTTGAAAGCACTGTGATAAAAATTGTGTATCAGAGAATGGACAAATTTTACGCATACTAAATGCTCGATGAAATGTCCATGTGAAAAATCTTATGTTATTGAAGATCGTTTGAATCGTCTAAGCCTTAAATTGACATATTGATTCTCATTAGTTATTGGAATTTTACATGAATCAAGAACATTGGCCTCGTTTTTTAAGACAACAGCGATGATGCTGACGATGTGGAAGAGGAACGGTGTGGTTATTCTATCCGAACGGGGAAGAGGATGTCAGTTCAGTTTAGTCATCATTGAGGATGACGACGAGAGGTGGGGATTCGAGGTCATCGTCATCATACAAGAGGAAGAGTGATGGTGATGGTATTGTTAATCATAGGCATGACCAAGGTTCAGTTTAGAACCGGAACCGAACCATTTGAAATCGGAACCGAACCAAATGAAATCGGAACTGGTTTGGAACCGAAACCGAACCGTATATAAGTTTCGATTTCGGTTTCTAAAATTACAAACCGAAACCATTGGTTTTGGTTCCGGTTCCAAACCATTTTTTAGGGTTTAGGTTTTGGGTCTTTTTACATTTGCTCTAATTGTTTAGCGTTGGGCCTGTAAATATTTCTTGTTTTCGACGTCGGGTTTAACGCACGTTGACTTAGAAAGAATTGCACGACTTGATATACGACATTGTTTGCTTGGATCTTTTTACTTTTGAATTGTAAATTGAAAATTTTTAATTTTCTTCATCAAAGTTTTGAACAACATAGAACAATTCAAGTTTTATTAACAACCTTTAGCAAGAAAATTGTATCCAATTGTATCGAAACCAGAACGGAACCGAGTCGAATTGAAACCAAATCGGAATCAAACCGGAACCACCGGTTCCAAACCGAAACTGGAACCGTCCCTTAAGGTTTCGGTTCTAGTTCCTTTATTTTTCGAAATCGGAACTGTCGATTCCAAACTAAAACCGACGGTTTCGGAACTGTGGTCATCTAGTTAATCATCTGAGTTGATGGATTGTAGCCATTGATTAAGTTGTTGGTTAGAAAAACCCGTACTTCTATCAAAAGCTAGTATTCCTGTGTCGTATTAGTACAGCTGGCAAATACTAATGCACCTTATTACTATGCTTGCCTAATACTAATATGCCTTATTAATACGATTCACAACAATCAAATTGCAATTCAAGAGAAATAAGATATTCCCTCCGTCCCAATAAAATTATAATGGGTTGATCTGAGTCACATATTAAGAAAATTGATTGACGTGGTTGAACTTATTCATTTATCCTTTGACTTGCAAGAATCACTCCACTCATCACTTTATACTTATATTTTTCAATTTCTCTTCAAAATTTTAAATTCAAAAGAGAGTGTGAGAAAAGAGAGAATGAGATGGTGAAGAGTAGGTTTCACATCTAAGTGTAAAATAGTCAACTATATATATTGAATTTATCCAATTAGGCAAGATTGTAATTTATTTAAAACAACCTAATTTAATAAATGTTAAACAAAAGAGTTGAAATCTTTTTCTTCTTTAATTATCAATAAAGATCTTTAGATTGTTCATTTTTAATCATAGTATTATATATTTCTATTTGACTTTTTAACTTAACGCGGTTTTCCTTTTAAATCAAATAGGAATGATGTGACTATGCAACTAGTATCCTATTTTAATGTAAGAGAGTTCGTTTCTTTAATCATTTTCTATAATTTGAATAGAACCAAAAAAATAACAGTTAATTGCAATTCAAAATTAGCCTCTTTTCCCCAAATAGTAATCGTATTGAATGAACGTCGGAGTAACAAAATGCACTAATTAAAGAACTGAGTGGTCAAATAATTTCACTGAATGTGAGAGGATAACCAACCCTCCTACTTGGAAAACGACCCTCAACCAAGTATACAATAACTCTATCTATTCCTTTTTCTTTTTTATTTTTTTTTGATAAAACTTATCTATTCCATTATAAACACCATGCCTCAAGAGAATGTGTTAAAATTGTAATACCGCCCTTAAATTGATATACTGTGTTAAAATGATCACCTTGTCCATTGAAATTCTAATTTTGTCCAGTAAGGTGACGTCAAAAATGTCACACTACCCATATAAACTGTTAATCGTCAGAATTGTTGTACAATCTGTCAGAACTATATTACACTCTGCCAAACCGACAATCTTTCTTCACAAAAATTGCCCTTAACCACAACTACCTAAATGGACAATGTACTTTACTATGCTTAGGATCTTCATGGGTAATCTCTGGTGCCGGTTTAATCAACATCCGAATGCGACCAATCAACGCTTGGAAGGAAATCAAATGACTGATCGAAGTTGAGCCTAACAGCTGAAACTTTACAGGTAGTATATGGTCTGTCGGAAGGTTGCCTCGGTCATCCATGGATCTTGCTAGCCTCCTTTGTGAGCCATTTCAATTGGGGGAAAACATCATCTGCATGCTTCCCATAGTATTTGAAGTAGATTCCAGTCAGTCGATTGACGGTATCAGAAGCAGCAAAGTCAACCAGGGATAGCTGAAGAGACGCAAGCTTTACAAGTTCATTTCCGATGACTATATGATTTGTACCATAGAGCTTTTCAAGAATCTGCAGGTGGCCAAGAGCAGGGAAATATGGAAGTATCAATAAGCTACAGAACATGAAAGAATGACTGCATCAGGAAGAAGAATAACACACCACTAATACATTTCAAATAGCACTGATTTAGTTCACGACTTCACGAACTGTACTTGACTATCAATATCTTAATTCTTGCTTTGCTCTCATTGAATAATCAGGTCAGAGTAATTGCCCACTAATATAACGCAAGGCCAAGGTTATACAAGCGTTTCCATTTCTATAGGTGGAGACATCTAATGAAAGACTATCCAGCTATTGAGCCCTAATTTACCTTGACTGACACGATAGAATGACGCAATGCAGGTCGTAGTTCCTCAATAAGACAAAATGCTTGTGAAACAACGTCCTCTGCCTGCAAACAAATTGGATAGCAATGTTAATGTTTAGGGACTAGAGAAGGTTGTTTACAACCACTAAAGTCTAATTGGACACTACTATGGATGGGGGGGAAAAAGACGACAATCACATTGGAAGTGATATTTCCACACCAGCTTTTACTGCATTTACTCCAAGTGCGAGTTATGTAAACTTATGTTATGATGTGTTCAACTTGCACTCACTCTCGGGGGCTTGGATGGGAGCAGAAATATTAGAGTATATATGTTGGATTTCCCATCTTGCTTTGAATCCAACGATGGGAACAGAATCCTAGACACTCTGGTCTTGCGAACCCTATAGAAACTCGCACTGCAGTAATTGGATAATGCTTTGCATGTAGAAGTAGAGTAAGGTACCAATGTTGCTGTATTGTTCCAATCCTATGAATTTTTTCACTAGCGTAAGTAGGGCCCATGTAAGTTCAATTAATTCTTCATCAAATCCAAGCATCTTTTTTATTTTATTTTTCTTTTTTCTTTTCTTAGTGACCTTTCCACTGAAGTTGGAGGAACTGTTAAGGGGAACTCCGCACAGAAGATAGACAGTACACAAATAAGTAGAACCTTATGCAAATGCAATTAAGACTACAAACCATTCTTGCATTTAACATTTCTGTTCTATGCCCACTGCTCTTCCTATATACGCCCATGGACAGTACTTGTTAGAATATGTCTTTCAGAAACTGTCTTTGTTGTTATTCTCCCATGAGTTAGTTTGATTTTGTAGATTATATTGTTTCTTAGTTTATGTATTTCTTCTTACAGTGTTTTCTTACTTTATATTTGACTACTCTATATATAGAGTATGTCATGATCAATAATATCATCCTATTTTTCTCTCATAATCTATTTTATAATAATTCTATTCATCAAGGTAAAATCTATTGGTAGAATAAGATGAACTTTTCGGCTAACAGTTACATTGGCAGATAAAGAATGCTGAATCTCACCTCGGCAATTTTCCTATTGAGTGCATGCAATGTTGATTGCAGAACCGTGAGAGATTTCAAAGCAGTTGAGATGCTTCCAGCATGCAATTTTTCTGCACCTATTTCTTCCTGCAAACTGTTTGTCAAGATGAAAATCGGATGCAACTACATGAGCCAAGCATGAGTTGTAAAACCACGAGATCAAAAGCAAAGTCCGTTCATACTTCACAGCCATACCTTCTAATATTACTTTCTGCATCATCTGTTGTTGCACACAAGGACCTTAGGTCACAGGAAGTGCCACAGCTTAAACACTGCCCAGGTAGACAGCAATTTTGCTCAAGCATGAGGCCAGCCACTTTATTTATGTCTTCAGAGTTTTGCTGTGACCCACAAAGCAATGAGATCAGAACAAGTCACCAGATAGAGTGAATGAAAACATGCTCATAGAGAGAGAAAAGGAGAGATTCAGCAGATAATCATAACATACAGATAGACAAGCGCTATGAAACTAGCTCCACTGTTAAACATGTCAAACTATTGATAATCATCTTGGCTCTTTCTGTAGGGGTGGTGTTCTCCATTAAGTACATTTGGGAAAAATATACGAACTGTGAGATTAGGACATGCTTCAAACAATTTAGTCATAGGCTCCTTTTGTTTCTAATGGCTGCATGACATCTATAGTGGGCTGGAGTGTAGTCGTTTGGGTTGCTGCAGTTATGTACAACACGAGGAAAAAGTAGAGCCACATTATCATATACCTGCAACTTTGGCTCTGAGCAAATTTCTCTGTTTCCATATGTATAATGGCATTTTCCCTTTTCGTACTCCAGAACAGAGCTATCAAGGACTACTCCAGAGCAATTTGGCTTCGAACATCGAAAAGCATACAGCACGAGGTCAGGCAGATTTATTTCTGAACAGCCACGGCACATGCATCTAAAAGAGTATTTATCTTCCAGGAAGTGTCGACGGCGCGCACAATCCCGCTCCCCAACCTACCAAAAAAAAACAAAAAGGAAAAGAAAACAAAGTAATTACAACCAGTGCATCTCGCATGTGCCTAAGAAAAATGATGAGTCAATGCTGGCAATGGATGTGGTGGCATGATGCACCACAATGAAAATTCCAAGCGAAAGAATAGAAACTGTCACAGACTGCACCTGTGGCCCATAAGATAGCTCCAGGGGAGTCCCTCTCGCAATATTCTCTGTAGCTCGGATAAAAAGTTTGCGTGAAAGGAAATAAGCATGAATATTTGGTAGGCAGGAATGATTAAAGAAACTGCCACTTGAGTATATAGCTTCACCAACTCTAACCTATAAGAATCAGATCGAATGAAGAGAATGTTAGACAACCGTATTTGGGCCATACTTGAAGAGTCAAGACAATAAAGAGTCAAGGCAATGAAGAGCAAGCAATTCTGCAAGTCTTGAAATTCGAAACGGTAAAGCAAATAACACAAGCAATTCCAAAAGGACCACAACAGTCTTCCAGAATTACAGACTAGCACAAAGTGAGATGGAAAGACTAAATCATTGAATAGAAAAGACAGCATGCGATTACAGGCCATCATCAAACATCCTGCCAATCTTAAGTTATCTTGAGATATGAAATCATTATTTCAGAACGGGAGTTGAGTTGAATCCTGAAATCAGCGGAATTTTTCTTTTCCCTTTTCCGTCCCTCCCTCCGTCACTTTCTCAGAGGGCCAGAGGCCCCAAAATCTCATGTTAGTTGTCAAATCATGGATATGTATATCAAACAAGCAAGACTTAAATTAAAGTATTTTCAACTGAATCACTAATAGCAATAGACTTTAACAGAAAAAGCGGCAGTAGATGAGTCATCAGAAGCATATAAAAATGAAAAATAACGAGCATGCAAAGTATTAGTCAACATTCACAAGTACTCAAACTTTAATGGTGGTAAATTTTTGCAAAAACTTACTGAAATTAAGCCCATCAACCAATGTGCAATCATCTAAAGAAAGACATGTAGCAGTTGGTGAATCAGATTATGTGGAAGGCATGGGAAAAGAGAGGGTGAGGGGCCGTTTGAGGCTGGGGATTGGGAGGTGAGGGAGGGGATGCTACAGAGGTGTTTCACCAACACAAAGGAAGATGCCCAGGAGCTGACGCAGCCACCTGCCTTCATGGTAAATTGCGTAGTGACCATAAAATAATTCGATAAACACAAGAAAGTGAAAGAAAGGTAAATGGGAATCTCAGTTCTAAGCACAAAATGTGCAAGTCTACAAGAATCTAGGGGAGAAAATTAAGCAGGTCAAAATGATAATGGCAAGTGGCAAGTGGTCAAACTGGTCTTATTGCAGAACCTTTCATCCGATAAGATAATGTATACATGAAAACAAAACATACCAAGCAGATGCACAACTTAGTGGCAAAAGGTGCAGAACTTGAATTTCGAATAGAGCGAACCTGTTCAAAGGTACTTGTTAAACCACTAGAAGGTGTAGGCACTCCTGATTGATTTAGCGGCTGTGGCACGTCTATAGATTTTATACGAACTATAGCCATGGAATTCACCTTGATTTGGGATATATGTATAACCACCTACACACACAAAGCGAGCAGAGAAACATGCATCAACTGCATTAAGGGCTATTGTTTCCAACTATTTTTATTCCAGAAAGTTGTACTCTCTAAATTACAGATGAGACACGCTGCCCAAAGCTTTACAAACATGTCCTCTCTTTATTACCTTGAGATCATCAACAAACATCGAAGTGACGATTTGATGAAGAGGTAAAAGAATAATCGTCATCTAGGAAAAAATTATTTGACCAACCACTTGATGAACCAACTCTATCAAAAACCTGATTAATGTAACAAGACCCACATTATTATGTATCTTGACATCCACACCCCCAGTTCGCAAATGCCCTTTACGAGCTTGAAAGCATGGATAACAATGCAATGACTCACCATAAACCACGTGCCGAACAAACATCACATATTAATTGGTAATAGTTGGGAGATGCAAGATTCAACCCATGGTCTCAACAACACTTACTCTGATATGATGTACAAACAATACCAAGAAAATGTACAGAAATGAAGCCTAAATATGGGCAGCTTTACTCAAAATATAGGAATGATGGATCGGGCAGATGGACAGACCTTTGAGACACACTCTCTCTTGAACTGTGGCGAGGAGCTTTTAAAGAACTGAAGACAATTGATCAGTACTATGGAGTAGATATGTATCTGTAGCTTCTCCTCGGGAGGCAGCCGTTCATAATGGTAGCAAAGTTGCTACAAGGGGAAAAGGGGAAAAAAAAATGAAAAAACACAATGATATGCAAAGAATAAGAGTGAACAAGAAAACCAATAAACAAAAACCAAGGTGACAAGGATACCAAATTTTTTATTTACATTAGATTCTTCTCCAGATTTCTCAATTGACTGCATAGATTTCATGAGCATTCTGCCTGCCAGCACAATATCAGTAGGCAAGACAGAAGGCCAGTGTGCGCCCCGACATTCATGTCCGTGTTCATGGAAGCCTAAGCTCGAAGCTGACAAGTTTCCTGATGTGACAGCCGAAAAATGTTCCAGAAGGTCACCAGGAACATCATCGAAACCTGTTTCATTCCTTGCAAACTTTCTCAGCACCAAACCGCTGGCTTGCAGTCCACAGTACTCGGAGCAATATAAAGGGATTGTGCACAATAAACAGGGAACAGTATCAGGCGGTAGCTCATTGAAGCAGAAATGACAATGTGTTGCTCGGAAGTTCTTTAGCATGATCTGCAAAAGCCGCACATAAGTCACATATAGCAGACCAGCGATTCTGCACACATTAACAGAACAAAACTTCTAAGCAAGCCAGTGCACATGCTATCGTGAGAAATTTGTTATTGTTTTATCAGTGGTCTGTAGGTCAAAAGACACTACCGTCCCAGAATGAGCTCTTAGTTGAAACAGTTCTCAAAAAGCAGGTGCATCACATGAACCATTAATTTCAGAAGTTTCAGAGATTCTTGAATGCATTACATTAACCAGTCAAGATCATATGATATGTGGGCATCGGGAATCTATCTTTGTCGTTTGTGATAGAGGTGAGACAATGTACATCATACCCTCCCTGGACCCTACCATGACGGGAATACCTAGGTCTTTAAAGTTGTTGGTGTGAGATCATATGACATGCATTGTCGAGTTTCAGATTGAGTGCAGAATTTATATTTATATTAATTCCAAGAGTAGGGTCACGAATGAGCCAATTAAAGGAAGTACAGTTAGAGATTTAATACCAGAAAGCTTTTTTGCTTGAACAAATACCATAACTCAATGAATGTTTCCATATGAACGGCCTCTGACATGGAAAATGAACAGACCACGTACCAACCAACTAGAGTATCAGGATTTGAGTACATTAGCATTTCTTACAATTGAAAACCAATACTTCAAAACAGAGAGAGAAGGCTGCCATACTCGTTAACAGCTAAAATCATGTTTATCAGTAGAACAGAGAACCTAGAAAAACATGATAGAGTACTCTATCTCGACCAGAAGACAAGAAGAATGAAATCTTACCGCAGCATATGGTTCTTCACGATGAATTAATGTAGCTTCAGGAATGTCATCCGAAGAAGTCATACCCCTTCCAGTCTTCGGTGCAGAGACACACTGAAGCTTCACCTGCGGCATCTCCTCTGTTGCCAATTGCCAATAAATCAGACAAACAAATAATGGAGGAAAAAGAGAACACCCTTTCGAAGAGATCATAAGATAGCAAACCAGTTCGGCACATTAAACTTGGGCCTATCAAGGAAGTCTAAATAGAAATCAATAGCATGTCTTTACATAATTTTTTTTTTTCCAAACACTAGCTTGTTCTGGAGATCAACAAGGTGCCTTTGGCACTGGATCTCTCACTCTATTACGTGTGGTATGACTTCTGTTTTATGCTTTAAAATGATTTATCCAGATGAAGAAGCAAAATTGTTTACTTCTGTTTTTTGCTGAAGTGTTGAAACAGAAACAAAAAATAATACTCCCTCAGTTCCGAATTATTTGCAAAAGTTTGAAAAACACACCTATCAATGCGAAGTTTGACTCGTCTCATGGGACGATCAAACATCATTTTTTGAAACATTAGTGTGAAATACTAATGATAATTTAAGTCATGTACTTGAACCTGATGCTAGTGGTATAATTTTCTTGCATCATTAAGACGACAAACGAAACTTCTCAAAATGCATATTGAATAATACAATGATTAGGAGTGTTGTATTTAATATGAAACGGAGGGAGTATAAAATAAACTGGGAAAAACTATTTTCACTCTCTGGTTTTTGCCGTAGGCTATATAAAACCCCTGCTTTGCAATGATTATGATGGCAGGTCATTCACTTTCTTCAAGCATGCCTATAGCCAAAGAAAATCCAAGCACGCCTAGAACCGGATTTGACATCCTTGAAGATTTGGCATGCCATGAAGATTTAGGCATGACCTTCTTCACGATTTGATTTGTTGTTGTTTTCTTAATTTGTATGCTTTCATTCCATCCCTATAAATGCCATCTTCTTGTATTGTATTAAACTACGTTTCAATGAATAAGAATTGAATCTTGTGTTGATTTTCCTCTTCTAAATCCTGCCCTTTCTTCTTCCCTAATCTATCCTAAATCCCTCTTCTCTTTCCTCGTTCTACATCATTTGGTATCAGAGTCAAAATTTCCTCCACTTCATCATGAAATTTCATTCGAGCATTTCATCGAACACCTTGAGTGCGCAACCCAAATCTAACACCATCACAATCAACCGGAGCACCACAAAAAAAAAGAAGCAAAAACAAGAGCTTTCAAAACCCAAAATCAAAACCATAGTGAAAAAAACAGAGAGAAAACACCCATGTTTTGTCCAACAAATTTTCACCACGCACCGGAGCTCTCCGACGACAAAAAGGAAATAATCTAGACTAGGCCTATGCCCGGTCGCATCTAGTGACTAGTATGATCAATAGTTTGATTTGATGAAGTTGAAATGAAAGCAGAATCTACAAGAGGAGAAAGACAAACAGAGGAGAAAGAAGCACATAGAAAGTGAACATGGAGAATCCATGAGCAATTCAAAACTGAATATTTTCTTTGAAGGGTGAGGATAGATGAGCATTGAAGAGGTCGCATTAAAAAGGTGGTTGGCTATCTGAATATTTTTTGGCATGAAGATTATATTGCAGATCGTATCATGTGTGGTTAACGGTATGTGCCTTCTTTCCCATTTAAATTCAAGTCATATTTATATCTCAGGTAATTAGTAAATTTTTATTAGGGTCAATTTATAAAAGAAAAAAAAACCCTATTAGTCCACAACTAAAATTTCACAAAAAAGACCCAAACAAACACAAAAATCCAAAAAGAGAGAAACTTTCAATGCTTGACATTTGCAAAAGTATAAATTTATAGCAAAATAGTATTCCCAGCAATTTTAATCTCTCAGCATAGTTAGTGAATGTTTTTCTTTTACCATGGCTACACCGAAAAAATGATGTTCATTTTTTCACAAACACACAAAAAGACCCAAATATCCTATAAGAAATATCGCAACTTCAGGAACAAGTGTCTGATTTGGAGAACATAAAAAGGGAACTTCATAGACAGTCCGAACGAACAAATCGAACTGAGGAGCAACTTGCTCAAATTTTGAAAATGTTAGGCAAACAACTAAATGGTCAAAACTTAGAAGAATCCATAAGCCTACCTCTCGATTCGTCCCCTCTTGTAGCTTCGAACCAAGCGATACTCCCTACACCTGGTGTTAAAGTCAAAAGAGGTCAAAGTTCTAGACCTCAAGTGAATTTTGACATAGATGATGGTTTTCTCCATGAGGATGACTATGAGGAATTGCACCCTAGACGGCCAGGATTTTGACCTAGAACTCATAGACAAACACCACAACCTGATAGGTTTGACCATGGCTATTTTAATCTTACCAAAAGCGTTAAGATCGATGCTCCTTCCTATGACGAAAAGTTAGATCCTACCGGTTTTTTGGACTGGTTAAATTCCATCGAGGAGTTTTTTGTTAAATCTGCATTCTGCTCCATCCAGGTTAAATCTTAAGGCTAAACCTTACCCCAATCTACATAGAGTTGCATGGGTTGACAAAGCGACTCTTCCTGTGAGTGAAAGATGTCTTGCTCCTATTCTAGTAGGAGATTACAACGAAAAAATCTATTGTGATGTATTACCAATGAACGTAGCTCAAATTTTACTTGGTCGACCATTGATTTATGATCATACTGTGACCAACTATGGTAAGGAAAACACTCATGTATTTATTCACAAAGGGAAAAAGGATTACTCTCACTCCTTCTAAGCCTCCTGAAGAACCCCTCATATCCAAACCACACATATCCTCTCAGAAAACCACTCATCTCATCAGTCACAAAGCTTTTTCAAAGCTAGAGAATTAGAGTCAATTTTGTCTCGTTGTTGTTGTCAAAGACTCGTCAAGTTTATCCGATTATGTTGTCCCACAAGAAATCACATCTCTTCTTAAGGATTACTCTGATGTCATATCAGATGAACTACCAACTGAGTCACCCCCTATGAGAGACATTCAACACACCATTGACCTCATCCTTGGGTCGCAATTACCAATCTTGCCTCACTATAGGATGAAGCCTAAGGAGCGTGCCGAGTTAAATAGACAAGTTGAAGAGCTTCTTACTAAAGGTTTTGTCCGACAAGTCTCAGCCCTTATGTTGTCCCTGCTCTCCTTACCCAAAAGAAAGACGAATCTTGGAGAATGTGCATAGACAGTAAAGCCAAAAACAAAATCACAATCAATTATAGATTTCTCACTCCTAAGCTTGAGGATATGCTCGGCAGGCTACCTAGCCCATATTGGTATTCTAAAATTGATTTGAGGAGTGGATACCATCTGATTAGAATTAGGCCTGGAGACGAATGGAAAACCACTTTTAAAACACAAGATGGCCTATATGAGAGGTTGGTTATGCAATGCTCCTAACACTTTCATGCGCTCTATGACTTATATATGCAACCCTTCATTACAAAATTTGGTGTCGCGTACTTTGATGATATCTTGATTTATAGCAAGACAAGAGATGAGCACATTGAGCATCTTTCTCTGAATTTTCAGGCTATTAAAGAACACAAACTTTATGTCAATCTTAAAAAATGTTCTTTCTTTTAGCCTCAGGTCTTATTTTTGGGATTCATTGTTTCTACTAACGGTATTTTAGTGGACCCCGAAAAGGTTCGAATCATTACAAAATGGCCTGAACCACAGACCATCACGAAATTTCGCAGCTTCCATGCCTAACCACTTTCTATAGAAGGTTCGTCAAGGAATTCAGTTTTATCACATCACTCATCACTTATTGCCTTAGGGAAAAAAAAAAAAAGAGTTTAAGTGGACCCCATCTGCTTTTATAGCCGCTAGTGAAATCAAAAAAAGGTTATCCGAAGCACCTATCCTTAAATATCCTGATTTCACCAAACTTTTTGAAGTTGCATGTGATGCTTATGGCATCGGCATAGCTAGTGTTTTGAGTCAAGAAGATCACCCAATAGCCTTTTTCAGCAAAAAAAACTCAACGATGCGAAACGTTACTCAACGTATGACAAAGAGATTTATGCTGTCGTCCAATCCCTCAGATATTGGAGATATTATCTTCTTCCTCAGGAGTTTATCCTATATTCTAACCACGAGGCATTGAGATTTCTAAAATCTCAAAGGCATCTTCATGGTAGGCATGCTAGGTGGATCAAGTTCCTAAATGAACATACTTTTGTCCTTAAGCACCAAGCTGGTAAAGCTAACTTGGTTGCTGATGCTCTGAGTCGAGTTGTTGAGGTCCTTCACGATGTGCATATCAATGTAACCGGATTCAAAAGAATGAAAAATGAACACCCCTCTTGTGCCGACTTTAGCACGACCTACAACGAAATCCTCAGTGGTAACCGTAGAGATTTTGTTGACTTCGTCATTCATAAAGGTTATCTTTTCAAAAGCAGTCGCCTTTGCATGCCCCATACATCACTAAAAGAGTTCTTAATTTTCGAATTGCATGCAAGGAGGACTAGCTAGCCATTTAAGGAGAGATAAGACCATTACTTTGGTCGAAGATAGTTTTACTGGCCTTGCATAAAACGAGATGTTGCTAGGATTGTTTCACAGTGTCGCACTTCTCAACTGCAAAAACAAAAAAACATAACACTGGCCATTATACTCATTTCCCTGTCCCACATGAACCGTGGAGAGAAGTTAGTATGGATTTTGTACTCGTCCTTCCAAAAACCCCCCGAGGTAACGATTTCATTCTTGTTGTGGCCAACGGATTCTCCAAAATGGCACACTTTATCCCTTGCAGCAATGTTGGTGACTCTGTCCAAGCTGCTAAGCTGTATTTCAAAGAGATGATCAAATTGCATGGTCTACCTAGTTTTATTGAGTTTGATAAAGATGTGCGATTCTTTTGTTATTTTTGGAAGACCGATGGACAGATTGAGGTAATCAGCCGAAATCTAGAGAACCTTCTTAGGAGTATTGTTAGGGAAAAACAGGGTACTTGGGATTCAGTCTTACATATTGCTGAGTTTGCCTATAACAATTCAGTTAATCATTCTACTGGCATGAGTCCTTATATGGTTGTCCATGGATATCCTCCTCGTACCCCATTGATCTTGTTCCCCATCCCCCAGATGTCCGTATTTCTGAGCCTGCTTAATCTTTTGCGCACCGTATACATGACTTGCATATTGAGATTGGGTGAAAAGTTGCCCTGAGTAATAGAAACTATAAGCTTGCATCTAATGTACATCGAAAAGCCAGAGATTCAGAGAAGGTGACCATGTCATGGTTCGTTTGCGGTCAGAGTGACGTCCTAAACACATTCAAAAAGCTTCATGCTAGAGTTATTGGCCCTTACCTCATACTTCAAAAGATTGAACCTAATGCTCATTTACTTAACTTACCTAATGATATGAGTATTAGTCCTATTTTTAATATGGAAGACTTGTCACTTTATCGAGGCACCTTTGAGCCTCCTTTTTTGTCCGCTCATGATTCTACAGGGATCACACTTCCATCGCTCCCCGATTTTCCTCAAAAACTCTGTCCATTGAGAGTGTAATGTCCGATAAGTTCGTTGCATCTTCATATTGAAGGTTTTGTCACTTTCTGGTCAAATGAAAGGGTTTACTTGAGTTAGAGAACACTTGACTTCGGAAGATATTTTTCGTGTCATTGATGCCGATTTTCTGGAATGGTACATTGAGCATAACTCTCATGAGTTGAGTTCTTTTCAATTCGAGGGAATGATGGCGGGCCATCCACTTTCTTCAAGCATACCTATAGTCGAAGGAAATCCAAGCACGCCTAGATCCGGATTTGACATCCTTGAAGATTTGACATGCCATGAAGATTTAGACGTGAACTTCTTCACGCTTGATTTGTTGTTGTTTTCTTAATTTGTATGCTTTCATTCCATCCCAATAAATACCATCTTCTTGTATTGTATCAAACTATGCTTGAATGAATAAGAATTGAATCTTGTGTTGATTTCCCTCTTCAAAATCCTCCCCATTTCTTCCATAGTCTATCCTAATTCCCACTTCTCTTCCCTTGTTCCACATCAGATTAACATTAACTATGGTAACAGAATGACTGACCATAGGAAGTTTCAGTAGTGGTATCTACAAAGCAAATCAATTTGCATGACAAAAAGCAATGAGGATCTCACCATGGATGCAGCCCCATTTGTCATTATGCCAATCCACCAAAGAACTTTCTACCTTATGTTCAGTGAGAACTATATTTAGTTCTCTTTCTACTTGTCTCTTTCCACTAGTTGAGTGTTCCATCAACGCTGCCATCTTCAAGTCAAGAACTCCATCTCTGTAATTTTCTAATGAAGTACTTGCATTGCCTCTTCTATACCATGCCTGCCACAAGTAGGTCGTAGAAGCAAAAATCTTAGCTAAAACCTTTAAACAACGATACAAGTAGCGAGTTATACTAAATTTCTGGAGAGGTAGAGGTAATGACACAAATTCAAAGGCAATATGTAGGACAATATGTGTGGTTGAAATCAGCTGAATCTAATGGCTGTTACTGCCTAAAGTAGCATTTGTTAAATGCCGAGATGTTATATGGAACTAACTTAGCAAATATTGAGCAATCAATCATAAGTAAATGACAGCTAATACAAGTACCTTTGCATACCTTGGATTAACTGCAAGGGCTCGACTGCAGTCTCGTAAGCACTCCAAATGAAGACCCATTTTCTACATAGAAACAGAGTTATATTGAAGTGCCACGTGTCCAGACTTGTTCAAATTTGAAGTCTAAATTCTTGATACAACTTCAAACTCAACCACTTAACTAAGATTACTACATAGAACTTACAAATGAAACCTAGAAATGCATCCTCTGCAGTTTTAGCTTCAAACTTGCTCAAGTCCACAAAATAAGGTCAATGTCAAATTAGTATCTTTCAGTCTTTCCCATCTTTTTATCCCGAATAAGTAACACAGCTTGTTTTTCAGAGAAAGAGAACTATATATGATCTATTTAAAGCTGCTTGTAAAATAAATTAAAGATATAATAAATGTTGATAGTTTATAAGATTGCAGGAAGAACAGATTTAAGATTCATTTTCCTTCTCTCCATTATTTGCTAATCTTTTCCAGTGGAATGTCGAAATGCTATGAATCCCACTC
>JAOVYX010019385.1:0-18587 GCA_035668315.1 Drosera spatulata | reverse complement strand
CCCTACTTCCACTACTACATTTTAACTCATATTTATAGAGTGAAGTGGGTGCTTATAAATATAAATTTGACGTGCTTGCGACGGCACGCACCAAGGATGAGGATGAGGATGATGATGATGATGATGAAAATGATTTAATTGAAAACCTATATACTTATTCGAAGCTAAAGTGTAGTTTCACTTGATTCTATCCTTTTCTATGTCTTTTATTCATCGCTCGAGATTTGTTTTTTATTCAATGTAGAGTAAGCTTTTTTATGTTTCTTTTTTTTTATACAAGTTAGGTTTTTTTCCTAAGTAGATGTAACAACAATGTCCAGAGAGGGGTGGGGGTCGTTCAAATGGGTCAGATAGTATACTTAAAAAAATTTAGTCTTGTCTATCTTGTGATTGTAAATTTCAAAGATATGCAATTTATAGAATGCTACTAAATGTTTCTATAGAATTTTAGATAAGAGACCGATGGCAGATCCTTCCTCTTAACGATGCCCTGGGAGAGGTAGAGGCGATTTTCATGAGATTGGCCTTGAGGATGACATGGAGGATATTTATATGGAGGAGGAGCCATACCCGGTCCCTCCTCCTACTTTCAGATGTGTTTCTTGCACGACCATTTCTATATGTGAGCCTCCTGTGTCTATGTCACCAACAGCTCTTCCAGACGGTCACCGTCCATCTTCGGCTCCAGTAGCGGCTCCATGTTGCTCATCTTCGTCACCACTGTCCCTCGACTTCCTCATCAGTGCTTTCTCCTCCAGTTCCTTCTCCACATAGATCATCATCTCATTCATCCACCCGGTATGACTATGATGATCGATATGATGGTGGCGATCGTCTTGGGCTTATCCTGGAACCCGATGGTCTTTGGTATATATTTTGCGTTTTAGAGTCATTTTCAATTCATATTTAATCTTAGTATTTTTTTTTTCAAATCATGCTTTGAACAATTGCCATTTCTAGGTTTGACGATCACTTCGTGGTATCCCATGTGACAGAGTCTTTCGAGAGTTGCTAATATGGCCCTTGGATATGTTGGACAGACATTTTCACATGGGTAAGATGTTTGCATTTTTTTAGGGTAAGATTAAATAAAAGCATCTTTGTATCTATTCAATTTTTTTTCTTAATATATGTGATTGTGATATAATTATTTATTTATATTTTTTTTTTTGCAGGACCTGTATCGTTGGAGGCACAAGATCAGGGCTATGGTGTATGATGCATGGAGGGGAAAGATGATCGACTATGTCAGGGACCACGTGTAATGGCAGAAAGGTTCCCTAGATCGACGAGGAAATAGAGGACTAGCTGAAGGTGCTTTGGACGAAGGATCCTGAATTCAAGACCAGATCGGAGCGTGGTCAAGAAAACAGGAAGAAAGGGGAGGCGAAGCAAACCCAGGGATCGGAATTGACAATCCATGTCGCCAAGAAGATGGTAACTATCTTAATTAAAAGTTTCAATTAATCCATTTCATCATCCTTTCTTTTTTTTTTTTTTTGGAATGATTATGTTGGTTTATTTTATTTATTTTTTGGAGGAAAAAGAGTTAAAGAAGGCTCTGGCAAGGATGGAGGTGTATGAAAAAACACATACGAAGAAGGGCACAGAGCCAGACATGGCAGTTTGGTGCAGCGAGATTCAATGGAGACGGCGATAACTTGACTTTGTTATTTGCTATAGTATACTCTTTTTCAATTTTTATGCTTTTGTTTTTCCTAACTAGCTGAATTTTTTTATTCAATCAAATACCAAATTTACATACTTTATACATGCTTGCAGAGATCATGGATCAGTTGCTTGCGGAGAGAGAGCTCATTACGGAGCTGACCCAGGAGGAGATCAGCGACGCACAGAGCCAGGCGTACCGGGTTCTCACTAGTTGTTCAGAGTTCTCACTAGTTGTTCGGGAGTCCATCATTACCTTGAAAGGAAAAGATTATGAAAAAGGAAAGAGATGTCGAGTTTGTCAGCAGACGCCGAGTTCCGGAGCAGATGGAATTCAAGAGCAAATCAAGTTCAATGGTGAAGGAAATGTAATGTAAAATGAGAAATGTAGGGACGATGGTTGAATTCCTTTTGAGTCACCTAGATCAATCACGGATGTTTCTGAATTTTAGATGTAATGACTATATAGAATGACTCTAATGAGTTTTGGCTTAGCTCACTACGTTCCTTAGCTTCTAACTTCCAATTAGCTCGGATAGTCAAACTAACTCAATAAATTAAAACCATTTCAATTAGCTCAAACATGGTTTCATCAAAAGATTGAAAAACAAGTTTTGTGCGTCTCCTATACAAAGGGACACTCTCCTCGGAGTTCTCACTAGTTGTTCGGGAGTCCATCATTACCTTGAAGAGAAAAGATTATGAAAAAGGAAAGAGATCTCGAGTTCGTCAGTAGACGCCGAGTTCCGGAGCAGATCGAATTCAGGAGCAAATCAAGTTCAGTGGTGAAGGAAATGAGTATGTAAAATGGAGAGTGATGGACCATCCCCTTAAATAGGGGATGGACCACCTCCCAATATGGGCTTTTGGTGGGAAGGCCTAAAGGCCCAATAGCTTTTGGCGGGAAAACCAGGAACCTACCACTCAGGGGCTGCCATATCACCCAGGGATACGGGGAGATACTTGCATTGATTAATCGGATGCTTCAGTTCTGCAGTTTTGACACCGCCATCAATGCAGTTATTCCCAATGTGGCGTTTGAAGTTCCGCCATCATTAACAACTCCAGGTTCCAAGATCGGTTGCGATAAGGCTCAACTCGGTTCAACCCTTAATCTTACCCACTCTCGAAGGGATAAGGCTCAACTCGGTCAAATCCTCGAGGAATGCCAAGTCGGTCAGCCAAGCCTCCGAACTAAAGGGCGAGGGCCCAAAAGGTCAAAGGGATCAAAGGTCTAAAGGCCAAAGTCCTGACGTCACTGAGCTCCCGACCTAGACTCTCCAACTCGGGACCTGGGGGGCAAGTGTTGGTGCTAAACATATGGTGATCCTATGGGCTAAGGGCCTAATAAAAGACCCAACACCATTAAGCCAAGAGCCTCTTAGAGAAGGCCAAATGGCATCTCATTGATTGCCAAGTCCCATACCTTCTAAGATGGTGATAAGTATCCACCATGCACAGGGTGAATAGTATCCTATAAATACCCTATTTATTACCCACAAAGGTAAGCTCTTCTTGGACCCAAACTCTATCAGTTCAGTCACTAATCTCCTTCTCTGGAAAAAAGACTAACTTAGGCATCGGAGCCAGTCCCCGAGGATCTCACCTCGGGCCCAACTAACCGAGCTTGTTGTTTTTGGTCCGTGTAGGTTTTCGCGTCTGGACCAGGCCCAAATCACCCAATCCAGCAAACCCCAGCCTGGGCCCAAGAAGCTCAGGCCCGACTTTCCCGACTTCGGCATAAACATTATGGATTATATGATTGTGTCCCCTGAATTTCTCCTCCTTGTCCCACACTAGAGGTAATGCCTGACGGCCTGCCTCGTTGGTTAGATTGAGGTCCGCTAGATTGTTGAAATCTATAAGATTTGCTAGATCCTGCATAATCTCGCTTTCTTTTCTTTTCTGCAAAGAAAACATCCTTCTCTTCCAAAGACCGCTCCAAATTCATGGCCTTGTCATACATTTATTGATATGAAACAAATGTCAGGGTTAAAAAACTTGTGCTGAGCCTCCAGCTAAGGCCCTTCAGAAACTTTCGTTTCTTTTCAGCTTCTGAGCTGAAGAACGAAGGCACAAATTGTAGTAGCGTTGTGAACCTTGTTACATATTCTGTGACATTCATGTCACCTTGCTCTAGAGAAGAGAACTCCTCCCTCATCCGGTCCCTTAGAGACTAAGGATAGTACCTATCGCGAATTAGCTCCTTGAACTGTTCCCAGCCAAAGCTAGGAAGTTCAGCTCGTTTCGTGACTATGGTCCACCAATTATTGGCCTCACCCTCGAGGTAATATACTCTGAAGCTAACCTTCAGTTTCTCGGGACACCCAATAGCCTTGTAGAGCTTTTCCATATCTCTGAACCAATTCTCCAGAACTGTCGGATCATCATCTCTTGTAAACCATGTTGGGTGGTATGCATTATGCCTTTGGAAGTACTTCTCGGTGTCAGGTTCAGCAGGTTCCTCTGCTTTCCTCCTGATCCTTAGAAGCTCTTCCATCATCATAATCATAGGGTCAGCTGGATATTTCGAGGGTTGTTCTCCCGCTGCTAGTTCAAGAATCCCTTCCTGCACCGCAGGATGAGCTCCCGTAGCATAGCCCACTGATTCCGTTGACCCTTTAGGTTGAATAGTCTCATTTTCAATGTGTGCCATCACCCTATGAGTTAAGCATTTGCAAAATTTCAATCCAAATTTTTTTCATTGACATTACTATAATTCCAAGCATTACAACCATTATCCCTTAAGTTATCTCCATGGCAATAAATATAAGATAAAGATAAGAAATTCCATTAACAATAGCATTTAGTACATAAATGATGCATTTATTGTAAAGATAAGTACATAGATAGCCACACCAAAATACTTACACACATTACAAATAATTACATAATTTGTCACAGCGAAGAAAAGTCACACAAGAGCACACTTAGTACATAGTTAACAAATAAACCATATTATTAAACTAAATCTCTTAGCTCCATCCAGGACAAATCTTCACCAATGGTTGTACACATAGACAACCTTACGGCCAGTTGACTCAAAGTCAACGATCCACTTGCCATCTATGAAATATCTCTTCTCATTAGGCACCCCATTAAGGAACAGCTAATTACATATCAATACAATTTGACAGTGAGTAAAAGAGAGATTCCACTTGATATATGGGATGATGTATGCTATCATCAATCCTCTTAAGTACCTAAACCATCATCCTAATCTTATGGAGATGCACATCAATATGTACTCTAGACCTCTTGTAACGAACCATCCTAGAAACATGCTTCGGAGTGAATCCCTGGCTCCTAATCTTAACCATCCTTAACATAAAACAAACTTATCTTAATAACATGTCCAAAAATATGGAATAAGACTTAAACCAAGCATAAATATAAGAAAGCTTAAATATTTCATTCAGTCCCCAGAATACACGTAAAATATTTACTTAAACCTAAGTGATTTCGTTTACTTCTTAACCTCAACCTTGCTCTGACACCAATCTGTAATGTCCCAATTTTCCACATCATGTTAATACATAATAATACAAATGACGTCACTGTCGCTGAGTCCCAACACTCCAGCTAGGCAAAAGTTACTTAACTGGTTTAGATACAGAAATAAATAAAATCCACTTAGACATAAACCAATAATGTTATCTTATACACCGAAAACTCCTCATTTATTATATTTTTACTTAGTCCATAATTACAATACAGTAGATGCATATTAGCACATAACCTATATCACACCTGTCTGTCGCCTCTAGCTCCTGAAAATATAGAGAAGAGAAAAACAAAAAAAAAATAATAACCGTGAGCCATATGAGCTCAATAACGTGTCGGACCCCTTAGCAGAGGTTACACGTGAGAAGAAGGTAAGGAAAGAAAAGGGAAATGACCACTTAGGTCCTTTATTCCAACACTCAGCAACTTATCATATCAATCCGGCATCCACAATTATCATCTCAAAAACACAGTGAAGACAGATAATAGATATCCTTAGTTTTATGATTGTGCCCTTGGCAAGACTTACTCAATTTTAACTTTTCAAGCTTTATTCAGTTTTAGCAAAAGGGACATTCGCGAAAGGGGATGAGCCAAAATGGAGCGTAGGGTCTCCTGCAGTGAGTTTCTCTCATATCGAAACGACTTCACAAGGTCGATGAAAGAATGTCACCACCAAGTCACTGTATAACACATGCGATGGATAGAACGCTCTTTGTGTTTTATACCACGGAGTTATCCCACCAATTATTGATTTACACTCCTTTCATTCACTCATCCTCTTTATACCAATAATCAAGGCATGACACAAACACACACATCATCTTATCACGGCACATATCAGTTGCAGTCAGTATAATAATACACATCGCCACACACAATAAATCTAAACGTTATCTTCTTACACCGTTTTTCGTACACACGTGCTCGACATTTCTTTTATGTGTCAACAAGCAGCGTCTCCATCTTTTAACATATTAGGATTCACATATTATTACATTTCCTTGTGAATGTTTGTTCGCGTTACGTAGTTAAACACATTTATTCGTAGTTCGTGAAAACCCGTTATATTAATATTATGAGCTGATGTTGTGCTTTGTACAAGCCTTTGATACTTATTTTGATTGTTAATGATGATGATTTCATATATTGAATATCATTAGAGGTATTTGTGAATATTTGGAATTGTTTAGGGGTCAAAACGATCATTCCCGATCCAGAAGGTTCTGAGACGGCATCCCGACCTCTAGGATGGACATCCCAACCTCTAGAACGAGTGTTTAAGCCTCTGGAACGGGTGTCCCAGCCTCTAGAACGGACATCCCAGCCCCTGGAACGTCCCAGATTCTGTCCAACCTGACCTTTGGGTATATTTAAATCCATAACTTCTTGTATACAATTCCAAAAATTATTCCGTAAAATTTTAAATAAATCAAAGTTCATAAGCTTTCTAGTGAATTAAAGTTTCCACCAGTGAAACCATACCAATAATACCAGTTAATTATTTAAATTTATATTTTTTTACTAGTTAAGATTGTTTGATCATATTTTACTAATTATCTCATAACTCTTTACATACAGCTCCGAATAATTATTTGTAAAGTATTCTGTAAACTAGACTTCCATACCTTTCTAGTGATATAAGGCTTGTCTTATAAATCCCACTATATAATTCCATATCGAGCCTTAAAGTCATCTCTGTAACTAGTTTTTTACAGGTTGTTATATTCGTATATTTTGATTTATATGTTTAGATTCACAACTCTAAATCATAATTTATTAATTTTATTAGAAACTAGACATGTAATAATTTAACATATATTAATATCAAAACTTATCAAAGAGTGTATAATTTTTCACAAAATTTTTAATAAAAATGATTGTCTTTTCTTAATAACGGTGAAGGATCCTCGTCGTATTCGCCTTACTACCAGGCTTCTCCTCTTCTCCTCAAACTTCTCTTCTATTGTTTAATTCTAATATTGCATGGTAAGCAGTGTTTTGTTTTGTGTTTGTAAGAAATTTTCAAGGAGAAGAGAGCTTGTATTTATAGGAAACTAAATAAGTTAAAATGGTTTAAGTGGATAATTAGTGGATATCTAATGGGTAATTAGGGTATATTTAGTGGGTATTTAGTGGATAATGAGTTTAATTTAGGTGGAGTAAAAATTAACATAAAGGAATATAAGTGCCAAAATTAGGTTTAAGATATTTTCGTATAAATATGGCATTTTCGTATTAAGATCATATTTCCTTGTATTTGCGTATTAGGGCTGCGTTTCATCCATATTTTGTATTCTTTTCCTATTATACCGTCAAATAAGTCTTTTAACCCCGTAAAATAAATTATAACGTACGATAATTTACTATTCATATTTATTATCGTGAATTAAATTTTACGAAATTTTTTGAGTCCTTACATTAGCGCGTAGCTTAGTTCTCTCGTTTCTAGTTTCATTAGCTTAAAACCTCCCTCGATTACTTTAGTTTGACCGGCATAGAACTCCATCGTTGATCACTAGGAACCTATTTTCTCGTGGGATGATACTCTTACGCTCTCTTTATTACTTGATAAGTGGCACATTCACTTGCGTATTTGCTACATAGTAAACGTTTAACAAGTTTTTGGTGCCGTTGCCGGGGATCTAGAGTTTCTACCATTGACGTAGTTAGTTCTTGTATGTTCAAACATTTCTTTTTCTTTAATTTTCATCCTTAGTCTCTATCTTGTCTATTTGTGTTGTTGAGGGTGTTCGTTGTTATGTTTGTAGGTCCTTCGCTCATGCATGAGTACACGTTCAACCGATAATCTTCAACCCTTTGATCAAAAACTTGAATGTACACTCTAGAGGCAACGAAAGCAACAACAAGCATCTTGACTATTCAGCATGGACATGAACCAAGTGCCACCTTTTGAGGGTGGCGATCACCCGCTCAACGTCCAAAATCCCCCAAACATAGAAGCTTAAATAGATGTGGTGGTTCAAGCGGCTGTCTAAGCCATCTTAGCGGCCTCCAATCAAGGTGGCCATGTGGTGCGCCCGATGGAAGACCAAGCTATGACGTGCGTCTTGGAGGAATATAGTGCTATACTTCCTCCAAAGATAGAAGCGAGGAATTTTGAGCTCAAACCGTCCCTTATAAACATGATTGAATTGGATCAATTCTCTGGTCTTCCCTATTAGTGCCCGAACAATCACTTGGCATGTTTTCTCATGAAGGTGAATACCGTGAAGGAAAATGGGGTGAGTGAAGCAGCCATACGCTTTCACCTCTTCCCTTTCTCTCTAACAGGAAAGGCCTTGGAGTGGCTATTCTCCTTCCCATCGGCTTCCACCACCACATGGGACGAGCTTGCCCAAAATTTTCTTTCTAAGTTCTTCTCGCCTGCAAAGACCGCTAGGCTAAGAAGTGACAGCTCCTCCTTCACGAAATAGGACATCGAAATCATTCATGAACCTTGGGAGCGGTTCAAGGAGCTTCTTAGAAAGTGCCCACACTACAGCTTGCCCGATTGGTTGCAAATCGAAAGCTTTTTCAAGGGGCTGAGGTCTGATGTGAGGTGTTCACTTGATGTTGCGGCGAAGGGATGCTTTATGAAGCTCGGGCACCAAGAGGCCTATGACTTACTTAAGACGATGGTCGAAGCAGCGAATCAATGACCTTATGAACGCTATACTCCAAAGAAAGCACCGGAGTGCTAGAACTTGATGTGGTCACTACTATCTCTAAGCAATTTGAAGCTTTGACAAAGCAAGTGAAATCTTTCTCTCCTCTGTGTTGTGACCTTTGTGGGGGGTTCGTATGCTAACATCGAATGCCATCTTCATTCCCATATGGAGCAAGCACAAATGATTGAAGTGGTGCAATATGGTCAAGCCTATTCTCGGCCTCTTCAAGGGAACACGTTCTATAACCCGAACAATCAAAGAAACCAAAGCGGCTCAAGGTCCTCTACCCGGTTTTAAGCATGTATCAACTCCTCAACCTTCAAAGCCTAATCTCGAAGACATCATGGAAAAGTATATTGCAAACACAGATGAGAACATCCAACGCCATGACACTATCTTGCAAAATCATGGGGCTTCATTGAAAAACCTTGAGACCCAAGTGGGGCAAATTACGAGCCTTCTGACGCAACATGCACAAGGAAAACTCCCTAGCGAAATAGAAACGAGCCCAAAGGAGCATGCAAAGGCAATAACTATTAGGAGGAGTAAAGAGATCAAGGGTCCTGAGTGCCCGAAAAGTGACAAGGGAAAGCAAGTGGTGGAAGATCATGAAGAACCCAACGAGAACGAACCGATTCCTCCACCTCAAGTAACTTCTAAACTTTTTCCGGACAACCCTCCCCCCTATGTGTCTAAAATCCCTTATCCCCAATGCTTTCTCAAGCATAAGTTGGATAAGCAATTTGAGAAGTTATTGGACGTATTTCGAAAATTGCACATAAACATTCCCTTTGCGGATGCCTTGGCTCAAATGCCTTCTTATGCCCAGTTTATGAAAGAAATTTTGGCATAGAAGAGGAGGTTTAATGAATTTGAAACAGTCTAAGCTCATTGAGGAATATAGCGCCATAATTCAAAGGAAGTTGTCACAAAAGCTAAAGGACCCGAGAAGTTTAACTATTCCTTGTGTTATTGAAAATCATACTTTTAATCGTTCTCTTTGTGATCTTGGTGCTTCCATTAACTTGATGCCATTGTCCATTTATAGGAAATTGGGCTTAGGTGAAACCCGACCAACCACTATTTCATTGTAACTTGCGGATCATCTATAACGTATCCCAGAGGGATCGTGGAAGATATCTTAGTGAAGGTCTAGAATCTAATCTTTCCAATGGACTTTATTATTCTTGACATGAAAGAGGACGAGGAAGTTCCTATTATTCTTGGCCGTCCATTCTTAGGCACCAGGAGTACTTTTATTGATGTTAAGAACGGGAAGGCGACGATGAGACTCCAAGATGAGAAGGTCACTTTTGATGTGTTCAAAGCAATGTACCCCGACGAATCTAATTCTTGTATGAGGATTGATATTCTTGACGGATGTCTTCAAGAGACTTTGATAACTCTTTTAATTATCCTCTTCAAGCTTGTTCTGTGGGAAAGGGTGGCGATGATGATTCTTTGGTGGATAACTTGGCTAGACTTGTTACAACACCTTTTATGTATGCAAAGCCTTATGCGGAACCTTTGACTCGTGATGCCATGAAGGAAGACAAGGAGTCAAAGCCTATTCCTGAATTGAAGGAACTCCCCTCACATCTTAAGTATTCATTTCTAGGACAAAGTTCTACTCTTCCAATCATTATTTCTACAAGCTTAGATGACGAGCAAGACGAAAAGCTCCTTCGAATTCTACGTGAGCATAAGACCGCCATTGGGTGGTCTATTGGCGATATCAAAGGCATTTCCCCATCCTATTGCATGCACAAGATACTTATGAGGGATGCCTATAAACCCACCATTGAGCATCAACGAAGGCTTAACCCGAACATGAAGGAGGTTGTGCGAAAGGAAGTCATGAAGGTACTTTATAGCGGGTATCATATAACCTATCTCCGATAGTAGTTGGGTGAGTCCCGTGCAAGTTATGCCGAAGAAAGATGGAATGACGGTGGTCAAGAATGATAACAACGAGTTGATTCCAACGCAAACCGTGATGGGTTGGCAGGTTTGTCTTGATTATCGGAATCTTAACAAGACAACGCGTAAGGATCACTTTTCTTTGCTTTCCATTGATCAAATGTTGGACACGTTAGCGGGACATGCATTCTATTCCTTCCTAGATGGCTACTCTGGTTATAACCAAATCGTTATAGCTCCGGAGGCTCAAGACAAGATCACCTTTACTTGTCCTTATGGCACGTCTCCTTATCGGAGGATGCCATTTGGTCAATGCAATGCTCCAGTAACCTTCCAAAGGTGTATGTTAGTTCCACAGGTACAACCTATAGGGGGGATGAATAGGTTGTTTTAAAATTTCAAAGTGATGCAGCAAAGGGTTCAATCTAAATACACTAATTATAATTGTAGACTGCAGGAGGCGTCTACTGCAGAGACTTATGCTTTGAAAGCTTGCCTCTCTGTTCTGTTTAATTAATTACTAATAGTTTTAATATGAAAAATGAAGTAAAGTGAGGGCTTAGTCCAGTCTTCCCTTGGTGATCAGTGTAGTCAATCCAAGAGGTGAGTTCACTATCTTCTTGCTTTTGTCTTACAAGATAACCCCTTCACAAGTTTACAACTTACCAAAGGCAAAGAACCTAGACCCTTGCACAGATCCTTCCTTGGACTCTGCTGCAGTTTTGTTCTTCAGAGCAGATTAGTGAACTCCTTTCTTCCTATTTCTTCAATTCAGCTCGCTTGAACGGCTTTCACAATGAATTCAGATTTTGTGTATGCTCTTGTACGTTCAATCATTCATCATTTCTATTCTTTGAGATCCTTTGATCCCCTTTTATAGGCTAAGGCAATTTGAATCTGTGACTGTACTTGATCAGATATTGACAACCTGTCTGTTAGCAACACATGTGGCCCCTTTACTGATGTGGATAGATCAGCTTTATTTCGATCCTAGTACAGTTTCTCCATACCTCAAATCTTCGATTTGACCAGTCTTTTGATCTTTGTCCAACCTTAGCAACCATCACTGCTGCACTCAGTCTGCTGCAACTTAGTCTGCATTTAGTACAGTTGAGACCTAGTCTTCACCTAGTCACTGTCGCAACCTCTTCTGTACTCAGCTCTGCTGTAATCCTTTATGCATTGCCTGTGATGGTCTTCGTCGTCAAGATTGATCATAGATCATGAAGCATTTGCTGGTCTTTTGTTGTCCATGCATGTCTTAGCTGCCTTGCTGAAATTCTCTGTAGTGATCTGCATCTAGTGGCCCCACAATGTTGTCCATCTGTGGCCGTCTGCTCTTCAACATCTAACCTAGACTGCAGATTACTAACCTAATTTTTAGCCTAAGCACACTAACTACATCATGGTTAATACCTCTGAGTTTTGTTCCTCAATTTCAATACAAATGGTGGGATTGCACATTCCTATCAATCTCCCCCTAAATTGATGCTAACAAAACTTCTAAGTAAAACAACAAGCTAACTAATTACATTGAAAAAAAAAAAATAAAAATCTAAGCTTACAGTGCAGCAAAGAGTTTGTATATTTTTATTTTTGTTGTTTTCATCCTTTGTTGCGTTTTGGATTATGGCCTTTTGGTTGTCCTCCGTTCCTCCTTTTCTCCCCCTTGGCTGCTCCCCCTGAGGTCATGAGGGCTTTCTTTGTTTTGCCGACTTTTCTCCCTCTGCTAAAGTTGTGGATTTTCATTTAAGTTTCTCTTCTGCAGACCTAGGCGGACTTGTTGTCTCCTTCCCTTTCTCTGCTGCTTTCTCCCCCCTTTTGTTAGCATCAAGGGCTACTGTGAGGGCTTATATAGCAGCTCAAAGAGCTCTCAGTTCTGAGGTAGTGACTTGGTGAGCAGCTGTGGACTTTGTAGTCTCAAGGTGTAGCTTGTTTTCCAGCAAGCTTAGTCTTTTGTCATTGTTGACAATATGCTCCTTGAGTTCCCTTTAGTGGTCTGTAGAGAGGTCTACACTCTACGGAGATCAGTTGAGTGTTCCGCCTTAGTTTATTAAGGCTGGAGGAGCTGATCCTGTACTGCTGAAGGTTGAGAACATTGCCTCTTTGAATTTGTCTAAAGAAGATCCTCAGCCATGTCGGAGAGGATGGCATGAAACTTTGCAAAGCACTTGTTCCTATTTCCCTTCTCTAACTTTAGCTCATCTGCAACTGGTTCTAGTCTGTCAAGAAGTTCTTTGAATGCATCCTTTGTCCATTGATGCATATTGTATACTTCTTGATCTAGTTGCCTCAGTTTGTATTCTACTGTTGTTTTTGGTGGAGAGGGCTGATGAGGTGGAGGAACTTTACCAGTGGCTATGGCACTGGCTGTGGAGGATGGTCTCTCATATATTGGTGTCAGCCTGATATTTTCTAGGGCTTGCCTCAGACTTCTGGATACAGTCTGAGGCGTCATTGGTATGTTGGATGTTCCACTGATTACTAGCCCTTGTGGAAATCCAACAGACGGTGGATCTACCCTAGTCTACACTATCCCAAAGGAAGGTATTGGAGTAAATACCAAAGTTCAGAGGAGATACATTTTGGGTCTACATATGCTCCTGACTGGTAGGGGTGTCACTCATCAACTACTCCTGAATTTCTTCAAGAGTGATTTTTTAAGGGGTTGTCTTCTATAGTCTGCTCCTCCCTTAGTGCAGAGGTCATATCAGGTGATTCGTCCTCAATCATTCCCAATTCTTCTTGAAATTGGATAAATTTACTGTCATCAAGAGGTTTTCTAAAAGTATCTACAATTTGTTTTTCTGTTGGTATATATTCCAATTTGATATGGCCTTTTTGCACATGATGCCTGATAAAATGGTATCTGACATCTATGTGCTTGAAAAACTAGACTTTTTGAAATTGCCATTGCAGCGTGTTGTCAAAAAATATTAGTGTTTTTGAAAATGTCATACCATAGTCTGCAAGCTGTGATCTAATCCATAACACTGATGCAGCACAGCTTCCTACAGTTATGTATTTTGCTTTTGCAGTAGAGGTTGACACTGTGGTCTGCTTCTTGTTAAACCATGATATCAGTCTTGCACCAAGAAATTAACATGTTCCACTTGTGCTTTTCCTGTCAACTCTACAACTTGCGAAGTCTGCGTCTGAATAGCCTGTTGATGTAAAATATGATTCCCTAGGATACCATACACCCATATCTGGAGTTCCTTTGAGGTACCTCAGGATTCTCTTTATTACAGTGTGATGGGCTTCTTTGGAATCAGATTGATATTCAACACATACGCAGACTGAGTATAGAATATCTCGTCTGCTTGCGGTTAGGTATAGAAGTGATATTCCTTTCCTACTCTCATCCTTGTCAACTTTTGCAGCTGAGCTCACAGGAGTTTTCATATGACTTGCATTTTCTAGTCCATATTTCTTAACTGTATTCTTCAGGTATTTAGCCTGATTTATAAATATCCCAATGTTTAGCTATTGTATCTAAAGTCCTAGAAAATATTTCAGCTCTCCCGTCAAACTCATTTAAAATTTTGACTTCATTAAGGCAGCAAATCTTTCACACAATTTGTTGATTGTGCAGTCAAATATAATGTCATCTACATAGATTTGCACTAATAGTGTATGCTCCTTGTGTTTCTTAAGAAACAAGGTGATATTTACCTTTTCTCCCTGAAAATTATTTTCACATAGAAAAGTTGATAGAGTTTCATACCATGCCCTTGGAGCTTGTTTAAAGCCATATAAGGCTTTGTCTAACCTGTAGACATGATTTGGATGTTCAAAGTCTTCAAATCCAGGAGGCTGTTTAACATACACCTCTTCTTGTAGCTTTCAGTTGAGGAAGGCACTCTTCACATCCATTTGATAGATTTTGAACCCTTGGTATACAACATAGGCAAGAAACATTCTTATGGCTTCCAATCTTGCAACAGGGGAAAAGGTTTCATCAAAGTCAATCCCTTGTTCTTGTGAGTAACCTTTTGCCACTAACCTGGCTTTGTTTTTGATGATTATTCCATTTTCATCAATCTTATTTCTGAACGCCCACTTGCAACCAACAACTGGATAATTTTTGGGTCTGGGCACCAGATACCATACTTTATTTCTTTGAAATTCATTTAGCTCTTCCTGCATGACATCAATCTAGTTTGGATCATTTAGAGCTTCATTAACTATCTTTGGCTCCATTTCTGACATAAAACATGCAGACGGGCATTCTTTAGCTGTTGCTCTTCTAGTCTGCACTGGTGCATCCTTGTCTCCAAGGATGTCATCTTGTGTATGTGCCTTGATCCATCTTCTTTTATCTTGATCAATTGTGATGTGCTCCAGTTGTTGTTGTATTGTGGGCTGTTCTTACTCTACTGCAACACTGTTCCCTTCTTTGTCTGCAGACTACTCATCCTTTTCTATAACATCAGAGCTCTTGTCTGTATCCTGTTCATTATCTATGCATCCACATTCCTCATCAAAGACATTAGCAGTACGAATGGATATTTCAGATTCATCAAAGGAAACATGAAATGATTCTTCAACTGTTTGTGTTCTCTTGTTGTATACCCTGAAGGCTTTGCTAGTTGTGGAGTATCGTAGAAATGTTCCTTCATCTATTTTAGGGCCAAATTTTCCTATATGATCTTTATTATTGTTATGAATGTAGCATTTGCACCCAAAAGCATGGAAGTATTTGACACTCGGTGTTTTTCCTTCCCATAAATCATAGGGAGTTCTCTTATGCAGCTTATGTATAAGACACTTGTTTTGAACATAATATGTAGTGTTTACTGCTTCAGCCCAGAAACTTTTTGGTAAATCTGCATCCGTAAGCATTGTTCAGGCAGCTTCTATGAGTGTCCTATTTTTCCTTTCTGCTACACCATTTTGCTAAGGTGTTCTAGGTGCTGAGAAGTTGTGTTTAATACCATGTTCATCACAATATTTATCAACTCCTGCTTGATCAAATTTAGTACCATGATCACTCCTAATTGTGACTACCTCAATTCCTATTTCATTTTGTACTTGTCTTAGAAATCTAGTCAGCAGACTGCAAGTCTCACTCTTTTTATATAAGAATATTACCCATGTATATCTTGAGTAGTTATCTACTATAACTAGGGTATACTTCTTTCTATTTAAGCTCTCTCCTTCTATTGGACCAAAAAGATCCATGTGGAGTAGTTCAAGAACTCTAATTATTTCTGATGAGTTTATCGATTCGAAATTTGCTCCAGTCTGCTTGCCTTCTTGGCATGACTTATACAGTTTATCCTTTTTAAACTTGATTTGAAGAAGTCCTCTTACCAAGTTTTCTAAGGACAACTTAGCTTTGGTTTGGAAATTGAGATGGGCTAGTCTTTTATGCCATAGGGAGTTTATATCTTCAGCACCTTTAGTATAAAATCATGTAACTTGTGCTGACTCAGATGAATTAAAGTATATTGCATAGATGTTTTCTTTTCTGGTTCCTATCAGTTTGACTTCTTTGGTGGTTTTATCTTTACTTGACATGAATTATGAGTAGGAAACATCTTTAGTTTTACCTGACTTGTCACCTTCAAAGATGACTAGAGATCCTTCTTCTTTCCTATAATCTTTCAATATGCTTTTGTTCCCAGTCATGTGTCCTGAGCATCCACTGTCCAGGAACCATGTTCCATCCTGTTGTTCCTGCAGTAAAAGTTGAAATCTTATACATGGTACCCACAAGTATGGGTCCTTGCTTGTTAGTTTTGGGCATCCACACTTGAATAATTTCCTTGTGTGGTAACCAGCATTTGAATGATTTGTGACCAGGTTTGCCACAAATATAGTAGTAGGTTCTTAGTCTCATTGCTCTAGGTGGTCTGCTAGTGTTTTTTCGTACCCTTTGCTGCATTCTGCATGTGCAGACGGGTTTTTAATATGGTCTTCTCCATGCAGTATTGGAAGTTTTATTCCATACTGAGTAATTTTGTACATACTGAGGTTTGTGTGGCCTCTTGTTGGCCTCTATCTTATAGTTCTAGGCTGTATGCACACTTTGTGGTGTTTTGCACTAGTTTGTGCTGATGTTTTGCTCAAGGGCTCTATCCTTATGGGTTGAGCAGCAGAGACTTTATTGCCCTGTTTTCCTTGTTCAAGAGAGGTTTTACCTTTTCCTTGCTGGTTCCAGTGTCATTATCTGCTTTTGAGTGTATAACCTCATTCAACCAGCTTTTACATCCTAGTCCTGTACGATCACAAGAGGATTGACCCATGTTTAGCATCCTTTGCAGTTCTAGGATCTTTCCATTCCATGTGTCTACCTAAGCTTACAGCTCAGTATTTCTTTTTGTGAGTGTTTCCACTACTGCATTGAGAAGTTTCATCTTCTCACCAGATTCCTTTAGTTCATTTTCAACCACCATTAAGTCATTTGACCTATTGTCAATTTCTTCACAGGACAGGTTGTAATTTTCTTGTAGTTTTGCAATTAATTCCAGGTTGTCTTTATTTTCTCTTGAAAGAGAAATAAAATGCTCAGAGGTCTCTTGAAGAGCCTCCTTCAATTCCTCTAGAGTGGCATCTGAGTTAGAAAAACCAAATACCTTTCGCTTTTCTTCACTCCTTGCCTTGAGACAGAGCTATGCATTTGAGATTGTTTCTTCATCATTTGAGTCTGTCTCACTCCATGTCTTTGCAGCATAGGCCTTGCCTTTTTCTTTTCTTTTAGAGCTCTCTTTGTTCTATTCTTTCTTGTTCCTTTGTGCAGACGATTCTTGTGCTGGTCGTCTGCATTGTGCAGCAAAATGCCCTAGCTTTCTGCAGTTGTAGCAGACCTCCTTTTCTACTTCTTTGGCCTTACTTGAGGTGTTCCTCTTGATGTTTTTCTTTTTTGAACGGCTTTCTGAATTTCTTGCCCATTAGTGCAAGTTCTTCTGAGATTGCCTGTTCACTTGCGGATGAGGTATCACTACTTTCCTCTTCTGCCATAGATCTCAGAATTTTTTCTTATGCTTTGAAGGCGAGAGTTTTCTTTCTAGCCTCATTGATTTGCTTCTTTTGCTCCACTTCTAGATTATAAGTGTGCAGCACTCAATATTGTTGTGCCAAGGACATTTTTGCAAGATCCCTAGACTCCCTTATTGCTATGGTCATTGTTCCCCATATCTCACCAAGTGATCTCATAAACTTTAGGATGACTTCTTTGTTATCAAAAGTCTTTCCTGAAGTTTTGAGATTGTTGATCAGCACATTGTATCTTTCATAAAAGTTGGTCAAGTTTTCATCAGATCTCATTGACACCCAATCATATTAGGACATCCTTCTTGTTCTCTCTGATTTCATTTGTTGCTTCGTTTCTGAGCGGTAGAGCATCCCATGCTTCTTTTGCAGTTGTTGTGTGAACCACTATCTCAAACATGTCATCATCAAGCGGTTTGAAGATTTGATTTCCTGCCCTTCTATCTACCAACAACAAGTCCCAATCCTCCTTTGTCCAAAGAGACTTGGGTTTGTCTACTTCCCTTGAAGCATCGAGTGGATCTGGCATCCTTGGCATGTATGGCCCATGTGTGATTATATCATGCATCCTTTCATCTAGTGAGCCTAGATGTGCTAGCATTCTCAGCCTCCAGTGATAAAACTTGTCGAACGAACATCCTGGTGGCTCATCGCACTTAGGACACTTGGGTAACTTTGGAGGAGCCATGTTTACCTCACAAAATAAACTGTTAGTAACTTCTTTATAGGCTTATATAAAAAGAAATGACCTTTTCTTACCAAAAACTGTTAAGTCTTGAAAGTCAGGCTCTGAAACCAATTGTTACTTCCACAGATACAACCTACAGG